>SJYV01012445.1:979940-1035264 GCA_006410875.1 Neotragus pygmaeus | reverse complement strand
CTTCTGTCTGGACTGGTTTACGTCCGGTGGTATTTCCCTCCACCATCTACCAAGTGTCCTCTTACCTCTCTCGTTCTGACCTTCCTGTATCCAGTATCCCAGTTCTTAGGTCACAGCTTTATCCTGGTTGGATACATCCTTCAACACTTTTCATTAGATGGAAATTTTTAAAACCTGTCCGAAAGTATTTTTATTCTACCCATTCTCTTGAGGTGTTAGTTATTGAGAAATACAACTTCTTATGAGAAACCTGTTTTTCCCATCCCTGGCCCCTGCTGGCTTAGGGTTTTCTTCTGATCCCGTGTTGTGTGTGTCCTGGTATGGTGCTTTCATTTGTTGAACAGGGTGGAAGCCTTTCTGTTCTCATAACTCGGGTCCTCCAGTTTGGGAAAATTGTCTTTTTTTTTTTCTTCTGTCCTTTTCACATGTTTTGTCTTTCTTACCTGACCTGGGAAAATTCCTCAACTTTATCTTTGAAACTTTCCACTGACTTTGCCATTTCTGCTGTCTTGTACTTTATCACCTGTAATTTCTTACGTCTCTCGATATTTATCATGGTATCTTGTTTATCCTTCTGAGTATATCACATTACAGGACTTCTCTTCACCGTCTCTGACTCCAGCAAGCCTCTCGTGTTTTATTAATATTTTGGCTTCAGTACGTGCTGACTCTCCTGAGTTGTCTGCTGACCCTCTGCTGTGTGCTCCTAGCTGAGGTGGGCACGCTAAGGCTGGAAGCTCTGATACACGGGCAGGCTTTCTCTGCTTGGTGTCTCCAGTTGGCTGGTGTGGATCAGCTGTTTTCCCGGGAATGCCCAGTCAGCATATCCAGGCTTTTTCTTGCGGGCTGGTAAGAGCCACCTTCCTTCCTGGGAGTCACGCATCTCATTGACCTCATTCCAGGAGGCACATAGGTCAGGGGTCCCAACATCTGGCGGGTTTAATGTGATCCTGGCCATTCCACACGGCCCTTCACCACTAGCTGTGCCCCCACCCCATCCGGAAAACATCCTTCCCGTTCTCTCCCACAGTGTGGAGGCTTGGCGCAGAGATGAGAATCCTGGGAAGTTTCCTCTTCGATAGACCTTCCAAAAACAGTCCCCCTGCACCCCTATTTCTTGAGTTACCTGGTTTTCAGCTTCCTGAGCTGCGGGTTCTTTGGTGTTGGCGAGGCTCCCTCTCAGCTTTCCTGCCTTCCAGTTTGGTACTTGGCTCCCTTGGGCCTGCAGAGTCAGAAATCACCCAGCCCACACCCTTGCCTATCTGTCAGCTTCCCAAGTGTGTTTCCTTTGTCTTCCCTCATTGTCTTGCTGTTGGAGGTTTCCTTCTCATGATTGATTTGCTCTGAAGAAGCAAATCTAAATGAATGTGTTCCCTCTGCATCTTTATCTGAAAAGTCCTAAGGCTTTTTCTTTATATATTAAATATATGAATATTACAAAATAACTTGAAAATGTTTAGCTTGAGGCTTAAAAGTATTTGAAATAAATGTTAAAAGAGACCAACAGGAAAATAATAGGTAAATTCAGGTCATGGGCTGCATGACTCTTGTACCTAATGTTTCACATTTTTTACCATGAAAAGTACATTTCATACTTAAAAATTATGAGTTGTAGATCTGTAAACACCAGATTCCTCCCAAATTCACTGCTATTATCACTGTAGTTTGTAGTGTTTTAAGAAAATCTGAAAGTGGGCCATTCTTTTTTAGTGAAGTGGTTATTTGCTGCTATACACTATTACAAAGCTCGTTCATGAGCTGGGTCTCTGTTCTAGAATAGCATGTGTGAGTGCCCCCAGCGTCTACCAGAAGCTGAGAGAGCGGCACAGAGACGCTGTCTCTGTCTGCATCTTCGAGTACGACCGCAGGTTTGCCATATATGGAGAGGACTTTGTATACTATGACTACAAGAACCCTGTGGACTTACCTGAGAGGATCACCACACACAGCTTTGACATTGTCGTGGCAGATCCCCCCTATCTTTCGGAGGAATGTCTTAGGAAAATGTCAGAAACCATCAAGCTCCTGACTCGGGGCAAGATCCTGCTGTGCACAGGTGGGTGCTGACCGACCACACAGCCTGTGACCTCATTCCACTTACCTCCCTGCACCTGGGGGCTGAGGTGCTCCTGCCTCTCAGGGCCTGTTGAGAATTTTGTGGCACAATGCTCAGGAAGTGGGGTTTGGCACGGGGTGAGGGCGCCAGGAGTGCTATCTGTACACAGCAGTGTCAGTACTAGTAACATGTCTGGCTCAGCCTCTCTAGCTGATAAAAGAAATTTGTAACCTCTGGGGTTAAAGTGGATGTCAGAGGTCACAGAGCGAGACGTTAGATTTGGTTTACCAGAACAGATGTTCTCACCAGTGAGGGAGGGGGATTATCCTGGTGTTTGAAAACAAAAACATGAACTGTAGGTCCCCCTACTTCCAGGCCTACAGCCCCTCGTTCCCCCTGGTGCAGCGGGTGCTGAGGATGGGCTGGAGGGAGACATGCAGTCATCAGCCAGAAGCTGGTACAAATGTATCCGTATGAGTTTGCACAATTAGATATTACTGAGAAAGGGGCCCCTGAGTCCAAGTTGGAAAACGTTTTTAGTAAAATTATCTTTTCTTGTTACTTCGTAGAATATAAGCAATTTTTACAATTTCTAAGTATCTCAGCTTTGTAAAGGCAGAAAAATTCTTGATAAAGGGAAAAATAGTAGGAACTTGGCAAAAATGTTGGAGGAAGTAAAAGAATAGAAAGCAGTGACCTCCCCCTATTGCTGAGTGAAACTGTCAGCTCACCGCTCCTTGCCCTGGCCAGCGTGGCGCTGAGGCTTGTCTGGTGGTTCTCTTCAGGTGCTGTCATGGAGGAGGCGGCAGCAAAGCTGCTTGGAGTGAAGATGTGCAAGTTTATTCCAGAACACACTCGCACCCTGGGAAACGAGTTTCGCTGTTTCGTGAATTATGACTCTGGGCTGGACCGTGATCTGTCAGTGCAGCTCCCAGTGCAACAAGGACCCAAGTGACATTTCCTCTCTGAAAAACTACTACCTCCCCAGGCCTCATTTTCGAGGTAAAGACATTATGATTTCCTTAGGATGTCCCTGGAGCTCAGGGTGCTCTTGCCGACTTGAGTCTGTGGAATTATAACTCGAGGAACTTTTAGACCTCATCTAGTCTGCTCTCCTCACTTAACACAGGTAAAGAGCAGTACGTAGTGACCAGCCAAGACCTCAGCCCCTGGCTCTAACAGCCAGGGGGGTTGTAGTTGAAGATGCAGTTTGTGTCCAGAAGAGGGAGGGAGGGCATGTGCCCAGTAAATATTTGTTAAATGAATTCCATTCAGAAAGAAAGTGCAAATAAAGGTTACCTTTCTGGATCTTGGCAGGGAAAGTCGATTCTTCCATTGGGAATGTGCTGCCTGTTAACAGCTAAAGTGAGCTAAGCTGATGAGCACAGTTAAGGGAACTGCAGTATTTTCCACATGCAATACATTTACTCTCCTTTGGCCAGTGCTCTGATGTTTGCACTATTTATATTTACAGAGTGGCTGGAAAATGTTACACAGTAGTGGCAATGATTGAAACAATTACTGAAGGTTTGAAAGGCAGTTTTTCTTTTTGTGTATTTCTTTGTGGTTGACCTGAACCCTTCTGAAACATTCAGATATACCAGTGTATCTAGTGGTGTATTCCAGATATACCACCACTAGGCTTACCTTATGTTGTTATTTTCAGAGGTTGAGCAGGGAAGTAACATTCACCCCAAGCTGTATAGAACTACCCACAGGTTTCAGTTCTGAATTTTTATTTGGAAAATACGAATTTTGCTCAGCACTGTTTTTCATGTACAACCTTTGTCAATATATAATACAAACTGGAAGTTCTCAGTAAAGCTTCCATTCAGATCAAACCAAGGCTGATAAGTGGGGAAGAGAGCACATAGAGGGGCTGACTTCACAGTTGCTCTTAAAAACTTCAACCATAAAATTAAAACCTTAAACATCGTTTCCTCTGAGAACTAGTTGAGCCCATCAAAGCTGAGTCCAGAGAGAAAACCACAGCCAGCATGCCCGTCACCTACCTACAGATGTTACACAAATCGAGTTAAGAAGGTCTCACATTTACAAATAGTTCTGGGGTTTAGCTGCAGTGCTAGAAGAGGCTCCACTCCTGCCTTCTAGAAACTTAAGTCTGCCCACTTAATAGCTCCTGAAGCCCTTAAAACTAGCCAGATACCTGGGAATCGGCACAGACCTCACATACCACACTCTGACCTCATTGCCTCTTTCCACAAACTGGCCCCTGACTTTGAAAAGTGAAAAACTTTCTACCTGTATAAACCTGTGGTGATTTATATCCTCATGAATAAAGTGAGACTGGGGTGAGCTGAGCTGCCCATAGGGAGGGCAGGTCCTGTCCAGGCGTGTCCACTGGTGACCAACCGAAGCAAGAGTCAGCCTACCTGAGCTTCTAAAAATTCCTGCTGAGGAAGTGAAAACAATGTTTATAAAATGTTTACAAGTCAGGTAAAAACAATATACTTGCTCAGAATGGCTAATATGCAAATACTTTGTTCCTGCCCCTATTGAAAAAATAGCTGAATAAACGGTTTACACTCTACTTTTTAAAAAAGACTGCAAGCATCCGTCTGTCCTCTGAGGCTCACCCCTCCCATGGTCCTGGGGGCGAGGCGGGCCACCCCGCTCAGTCGCCATCACCTTCTGGCTGCCCTGTGCTCCTGCTGGAGGAAGTCTGGTCCAGTCCACCGCTGGGAGCGTTTCCTCGGGCCCAGGGTCCCGGGTGGGCGGTCAGGGCCGGGCCGATTTGTCAAGGCTGGAGTTGGCGGCGTCCACGTCCTTGTCCGGCCCGGGCACGCAGGTGCAGCCCACAGGCACGGTGACATACTCCTCGACGTAGACAGCACGACCGCCCGCGCAGCCCGGGGTCCGGCGCAGGACCACCGCGGGCACGAGCACTGGGGCGCTGCGCAGGCGCACGTCCTCCTCCCCGCGTGGCCCGGTCAGGCAGCCCCGGCACAGGCAGTAGGCCTCGGGCAGGTACCGCGGGAAGCGGCCCGGGTCGTAGGAGATCCTGCGGGGAGAGGGCGGCGCTGGGGCCCGGGCCACACTCCCTGAACCGCTCCCAGAGTCTACCGCACACCCCGACAGGGGAGATGCCCCTCCTCAGCCCAGAGCCTGCAGCTCCTCCAAGGGTCCTGTGGCCTCCCGCTCTGAGCCGCCAGACCCGTTCAGGGGGCCCAGACCCAGGTCCCTCTGTATGTCAAGGTTCACGCAGCCCCCCTGTCCGTGTGAAGGGGCTGAGTGACACGGGGAGGAGGGCGGGCAGGCCGGGACCTGGAAAGTGAAGGAGACCCTAAACCTGACCACTCCATGTTCCTCCAAGTTGCCCTACTTTCTGGTCAGATGCCCAAATCCAAGTGTCAGCAGCCCACAACAGGCCTGCAGCTGCTGGCAGACTCTGACCCCACCACCCTGAAACCAGGAGGTCACTGGTAGGGACCAGCACTCCTCCCTAACATCCCCCACGTCACAAACTTGCCATGACCCGACTCATCGCTGTTCATCTGCCCTCTTCTAGAGCCGAGCCCTTGTGATCCTGAGGTCTGAAGAGTCATAGCTGTGACCTCTGACCTCATGGGGGACACACTACGCCGGTCACACCCGGGAAGGCCCCGGAATTCTAGCCCCACAGGAGCACAGGACGGAAATGAACCAAACGCGATCAGCCCAAGGGGACCTCTGTGGACTGGTCTTCCCTGGCCTGCACTGCCTGGGAGTGCCAGGCAGCAGCTGAATTAAGACGTGTCCAGCTAAGAAGGACCTTCATACAATCAGTTATGGAAGCACAGATGCGGGAAGGCACGTGATGGGTGACAGGGTGGGGAGGCAGAACCTGACCGGCCGTCAGCGTTGGAGGCAGGAGACTGTGTCAGCCAGGCTAGCTGCCCACGGCCTAGGGGCAGCCATAGCCCCTGACTTGAAGGGAGGTCCACGGCTCGCTTCTTCCTTTGGGTCCAGCAGCTTTAGACACTGATGGAGCAGATGACTGAGCAGGAAGACCCGGAAATGGCATCTTGGCAGCAACAAGTCCACCTGATGACGCTGAGTACAAGCCATTTAGACAGCAGGAAAGAGCTACGATGGTCTGTGGGGTGATTGGCAGAGGGACATGTCCGAGTCCTTGGCCACCACGTGGATGTGGGGATAAGGTCAGGAAAGGTCAGGTGACCAAGACAGGCGTCGCAATGAGAGGGAGAGCCAACTCAGGCGTAGACCACCTCCCCCAATTCCCTTCTTATTGCTCTGGGGGGTGGGGGCAGAAATCTGTCGAGTTGAACAGGAAGAGGGCAGCAGGGCCTGCCGGCAAACACCCTTGTCTACCCCAGGACCTCAGATCCATACCGAGCCCATCGAGCGTGCACACACAGGGCTGACAACATGTTAGGAGCTTTTTTTCCATCACTTACTGTCAGTCCTGCCTTTGCAAGAGCTTTACTTTTCCAGCTCTGCAAGCCCTGAACCACCTCATTCCCATCCTTCAATGAGGGCACATTTCCCCCCGCCCCCGGAACCCCTCCAGGCAGGAGTGAGGGTCATGTCAGGAAGAACCCCAGCTCCTCCGTTTTGCCTCCAAAGGCCTCCACAACCTGCTCCTGCCGCGTACCTCCCTAAGCTTGGGCAGACACCCTGGTCCCGCAGTGGGACGCCTGGTGGGGGCCGCAGCTGAGCTTTTGCTCAAGGTGAACTCTCTCCCAAACCAATCTCTTCAGACTGCCTTAGTGAAAGTTAATCTTCATTTGCCCCATATTCCTACAACACTTGGGGCCTCTCAGACACAACTGCACCTTTTCCCCCCCCTTCCCCTGGGAGGGAAAGGTAAGGGCTGCACCTGTCCTCTCTTGCTTCAGCAAGCCCACCCACTGCTGCACAGCAGATGATGAGAGGGTGGGTCTGACTCAACCCCTCAGCTTCCTGTCATTCACACCTTAACTTGGCATTAGAAGGACAAGAAATTTATTATAATATCTCTGCTCACATTGAACAAATACCTGAGTGCCAGGGATGTTTCAGGCAGTAGGACAGATTAAATAATACAGTCATCTGTTGTCCAAGGACTCACCCTCTCTGGGGTAAATGTACAAAGAAACAGTTAACCCAGCCATGGCAGCACAGGCGGCTTCCTGCCAAAGCGGAGCCTGGGTGGATTGGTCCAGATGGAGGGGAGGAAGGGCCTCTGGGCAGAGGTCAGAGCCTAGACTTGGGACCACCAGTTAGGAGGTGCCACCCAGTAGAACTGGTGCGGCTGGAGCCCTGTGTGGAGGGTCTGACCCTGAAGACAGCAGGATGTTAAAGGAAGAAGTGACCCAGGCTCCTGGAGTTTAGGTCTCTTGGGGTACAGGGTGGAAAACAGTCTGGAGCCCAGGAGAGATCTTGGCTGAAGAGGGAGATTTTTACATTATTAGCACATGAATAGTAGTTAAATAAGATCATTCATGGAAGTGTAGACAGAAACTCAACAGGTTTCAATCCAAGAGGGAAAGAGGCAGGGCAATTAAACATTAACAGAGCCTTGAGAAACCACCAGCAAAATGAAAAGGCAGCCCACTGAACAGGAGAAAATATTTGCAAACCACATGTAAGGGGATAATACACAAGATACACAAAGAACTCGTGTAACTCAATACCAAAAAATAAAAATGTGATTTAAAAATGGGTGCAAGACCTAAACAGACGTTTTCCCAAAGAAGGCATATAGATGTCCAACAGGCACATGGACAGATGTTCACCATCACTAATTATTAGAGAAATGCAAATTGAAACCACAATGAGATGTCCCCTACATCTGAAAGAATAGCGGTCATCAGAAAGGCAAGAAATAAATATCGCTGAGGACACAGAGAAAAGGGAAGCTTTGTGTACAATTGATGGGAGTGTAAATTGGTGTAGACACTCTGGAAAATAATATGGAGATTCCTCAAAAAAGTAACAATGGAACTACTATATAATAGAGCAATTCCACTGCTGGGTATTTATCCAATGCAAACAAATCACCACCTTTAAAGACATATGATCACTGCAGCATTATTTACAACAGCCAAGACATGGCAACAACCTAAGTGACCGCCAGTGGATGAATGGACAGAGAAAATGTGGTATATGTACAATGGAATGTCGTTCAGCCATGATCAAGAATGAAATCTTGCCATTTGCAACAACATGGATAGAACTTGAAGGCATTATGCTAAGTGAAGTAAGTCAGAGAGAGGACGATAAACACTAATATGTGACATCTAAACAAAACAATCATAGATACAGAGAACTCACCAGTGTTTGCCAGGGCAGGGAGTAGAGGGTGGGCAAAATGGTACAGGGAGTCCACGGTACAGATTTCTGCTTATAAGTTGTGGGGATGTACAGTACAGCATGAGGACTAGCTAACGTGCTGTGGCATACTTACGAGCTGCTAACAGTAAACTCTTAGGAGTCCCTTGGAGGTCAAACCAGTTAATCTTAAAGGAAAGAGAAAGTCCCTCAGTTGAATCCAGTGGAATTCTGCAGGCCAGAATACTGGAGTGGCCTAGAGGAAAACAGGCAAAACACTCTCCGACATAAATCACAGCAGGAACCTCTATGACCTACCTCCCAGAGTAATGGAAATATAAAAGCAAAACTAAACAAATGGGACCTAATTAAACTTAAAAGTTTTTGCACAACAAAGGAAACTATAAGCAAGGTGAAAAGACAGCCTTCAGAATGGGAGAAAATAACAGCAAATGAAGTAACTGACAAAGAATCTCAAAAATATATAAGCAGCTCATGCAGCTCAATACCAGAAAAATAAACGACCCAGTCAAAAAATGGGCCAAAGAACTAAACAGACATTTCTCCAAAGAAGACATACAGATGGCTAACAAACACATGAAAAGATGCTCAATATCACTCATTATCAGAGAAATGCAAATCAAAACCACAATGAGGTACCATTTCACGCCAGTCAGAATGGCTGCGATCCAAAAGTCTACAAACAATAAACGCTGGAGAGGGTGTGGAGAAAAAGGAACCCTCTTACACTGTTGGTGGGAATGCAAACTAGTACAGCCACTATGGAGAACAGTATGGAGATTCCTTTAAAAACTGGAAATAGAACTGCCATACGACCCAGCAGTCCCACTGCTGGGCATACACACTGAGGAAACCAGAAGTGAAACAGACATGTGTATCCCAGTGTTCATGGCAGCACTGTTTACAATAGCTAGGACATGGAAGCAACCTAGATGTCCATCTGCAGACAAATGGATAAGAAAGGTGTGGTACATATACACAATGGAATATTACTCAGCTATTAAAAAGAATGTATCAGTTTTAATGAGATGGATGAAACTGGAGCCTATTATACAGAGTGAAGTAAGTCAGAAAGAAAAACACCAATACAGTACATCAATGCATATATATATGGAATTCAGAAAGATGGTAAAGATGACCCTATATGCGAAAGAGCAAGAAACACAGACATAAAGAACAGACTTTTGGACTCTGGGAGAAGGCGAGGGTGGGACGATTTGAGAGAACAGCATTGAAACATGTATATTACCATATGTGAAATAGATCGCCAGTCCAGATTCGAAGATGAAACCGGGCTCTCGGGGCTGGTGCGCTGGGACAACCCTGAGGGATGGGATGGGGAGGGAGGTGGGAGGGGGTTCAGGATGGGGACACATGTACATCCATGGCTGACTGATGTCAGTGTATGGCAAAAACCACTACAATATTGCAATGTAATTAGCCTCCAATTAAAATTAATTAATTAAAAAAAATACTGGTGTGGGTAGCCTTTCCATTCTCCAGGGGATCATCCCAACCCAGGGATCAAAACCAGGTCTCCTGCATTGCAGGTGGATTCTTTACCTGCTTAGCCACAAGGGAAGCCCAAGAATACTGGAGTGGGTAGCCTATCCCTTCTCCAGCAGATCTTCCCAACCCAGGAATTGAATCAGGGTCTCCTGCATTGCAGGCGGATTCTTTACCAGCTCAACTACTAGGGAAGCCATCCTAAAGGAAATCAACCCTAAATATTCATTGGAAGGACTGATGCTGAAGCCCCAATCCTTTGGCCACCTGATGGGAAGAGCTGACTCATTGGAAAAGACCCTGATGCTGGGAAAGACTGAAGGGAGGAGGAGGAGGCAACAGAGGATGCCATGGTTGGATAGCATCAACAATTCAATGGACATGAGTTTGAGCAAACTCTAGGAGATACTGATTTATCATGGTGATCATTTTGTTACATATGCAGATATTGAATCATTATACTGTACAACTGTAACACAACCTGTCGATTGTATCTCAACAAACTAAGAGCCTGAGCAGAGAGACTAAGTGCCGGAGCGTTGCTGACCTGGTTTACACCTCCAGATTGGTCGGGTGCAGTGAGGAACCGAGTCCCAATTAACAAGTCTTTTCATTTGGATGAGAAATTATATGATTGCTTAAAACAACATCAAACCCTTAGAGAGGGACATTCAACAAAACAACACTCCAGTGTTGTTTCAAAGTGTCACAAAGTGCCATGACAGACAAAAGATGGAGGGACCAGTCACAGCCTAAGGGCCCTGAGCTGCCCCAAGGCTGGGCCAGGCAGTACAGAGGCACCGACAGGACCCTCTGCCGGGCACAGGCCAGAACACGGCACCGCCTCCACACACGTCCTCATCGTGCTGAGTGGTGATGCTGACCTCTGGGCAAGGGGCACGGGGATTTCCTTGTGCTAGTTTCGCAGGTTCTTCTGTTACTCTGAAATTATTTCAAAGCATAGGATTAAACAAGAAGAGAAAAAAATTTTTAAGTTTTAAAAATATGAGACACACGTCCTCATTGTGCTGAGTGGTGATGCTGACGTCTGGGCAGGGGGCTCAGGATTTCCTTGTGCTAGTTTCACAGGTTTTTCTGTTACTTTGAAATTATTCAAAGCATAGGATTAAATAATATAAGAGAAAAGATTTTTAAGTTTTAAAAATATGAGACAATCAAGAAAATCTGAACCATACTATTTGAAGATATTAAGGAAGTATTCACTTTGAGGTGTATTAATGGTACTGTGGTTTTGTTAACAGGGTCCTTACCTTTTAGAGAAACTATCAAACTTGAGAGTGTGTACACGCACACACACATACACGCACACACACACACACACACACACACACACACACAGAGTTACAACATGTGCCTCTGAACCTGACCCTGTCAGCCAGGGGTCAGGACACACCCACGCAGGCCCCAAGGGAGGCCCAGCGGTGAGGTGAGGACAGAGAACTGCTGGGAGGGAGCAGCACCCCTGGGGGAATGGCCCTGCATGTGTGGGTGCACACGTGTGTGGGTGCACACGTGTGTGCAGTGGGGCAGCGATCTGTAAGAAATCTGTGAGGTAGCAAGAGCCCTGAAGCCCAGAGCAGAGTCTGGAGTTCCAGCCCTGGGAGCCACGAGGGGCTGTGAGTAGCAGACAGGCTCAGGGCAACACGGGGGCGCTCAGGCAGTGTGGACACCGCCATGGGAGGGACAGAACTGGCCTGGCAGAGAGGCCCTGCACAGCTTCCGCATTTGTGACCTGAGTCTGACCTCAGGGCACAAAGATCNAGCAGAGTCTGGAGTTCCAGGCTCAGGGCGACACGGGGGCGCTCAGGCAGTGTGGACACCGCCATGGGAGGGACAGAACTGGCCTGACAGAGAGGCCCTGCACAGCTTCCGCATTTGTGACCTGAGTCTGACCTCAGGGCACAAAGATCTCTTTCGCGGCTGGGGTTTGTCTTTCGACACGGGTGACAGTCCCCATGTCACTGGCTAGTGGGCCTGACGGCTGCCTGGATGCAGCGACGGGTCAGAAGCCTCATCCAACTAAAACTATCCACCCCTCTCCCACCAGTCGGCCTTGGGGACTCGCTGGCCAAGGCGCTGGGACAAGACCCCCGCCCATCGTGCAGCATCTGGGTTCACGGCCGGGGTTTCTCTCACAACACAGAGATGCTGCCAAGGGAGGAGGTGCCATGCATCCATGCCATGGCACCCAGCACCGGGGGGCCTGTGGGGACCACAGCGGGGGGAGGGGAGGGACCCAGAGGGGAGGGACCCAGACTCCTCAGGACACAGGACAGATGCACGTTCAGGCCAATCCCCCCCAACCTCCTGCCTTAAGATCCCAGAAAGACCCTCGACTGGAGTACTTTGTGAAGAAAACTGCCATCAAGAGCCACCAGAAGAGTTGTCCCTGTCACCAACAAGGACACACCACGGAGCGGCCCTGCGGGTGCGCCCGCCTAGGGGAACGGGAACCGGGCCAGGTCTCCTCTGCTGGGACCCACATGTGAAGCTTGGCTGGAGGCAGCGACAGCTGGCCAGCTTAATCCAGGAACAAAGGCCGTGGGGGCGGGGATGGAAACCGAGCCCAGAGGAATGTGGGTGACGGCAGGGCCAGGAAAAGCCGCCGGGCCCGGGCAGTAGGAAACAATTTGAAGCAGCTCACGAGGATGGTGAGCAGGACAGAGCTGCCGAGTTGGGGCACAAACCCATCCTCCCTCTTTGCAAAACACAAACTAGTCCATGAACAACAGAGGCTGTGGGTTCATCTCTTCCACGTCAGTCAGCCTTAATATCCCTGGTCCCAAAGCCAGGAAGAAGTGGGGAAAGGCCCTCCGCCACAAGCACCGGAGGAAGTGGCCTCAACATCCCAAAGTCCCCAGATCCCAAGGTCAACAGACTTTCTTAAAGTAGTGGCCTGGAATAAGGGTCCTGAACCTACAATTTCATTCCAACCTGGTTACCAACCCGCAACAGGGGCACGTCACCTCCACTGATTCTCAGCAAAGTGGAGGTCCCCCAGCTTCCTGAAGACAGGACTGATAAAGTGACAATTTTATCAATGTTTTCTGCTTAAAAAAGATGGCTGTAAATCCTGAGGTTACAAGGTATCAGAGACTCTGCCCAAAGTAATCTGTCAAGTCAGTGCAGTTCTTGTCAATTTCTCTTAAAACTTGGCAAGCTGACCCTAAAATTCACACAGATAGAAAAGGGCCCAGAATAGTCTAGACCATCGTGGGGAAGGACAGGGGGACCTCCCACTAGCTGTCAAGATAACAGCTGGTAACAGCAGTGGCCCTTGGGGAAGTTTAAGGGGGAATGGTCCTAGAACTTCTTCACGGGTGCAGCTGAGGCAGAAACCAGGCTTCCAAACTGGTTTCCAGAATCGCGTGGTGACGTGGGGCCTGTGACAGCCCTGACTTCACCCTTCACCCCACACCCAGGAGCTCAGCCCTCTGGCCACCAGGAGGCCCAGGACAGAAGCCCCTCCAGCTGGGCTGTAGCCCCAGGCACCTCAGAGGTGGGGCGCGTTTTCTGATACACTTTCATCTCAGGATGCTCCCCACCACCCGCGGGGACACCCCGGCTGAGGAGTCTAACTAGAGCTCGAGGCCACTGCTAACCCAGCGTGGACGGAGTGGCGCTGAGACTGCCAGACACAGCCAGGCAGTCGAGCCCTCCCCAGGGCTTGGAGCTCAGCCCAGGGCCAGGCCTGAAAGCCCCCTCGGCAATCCTGCCCAGCCCAGCGGAGGGCTCCGGGCCCAGGTCTGAGGCCACGAAGCACCGAGACGGGGTCTGTGGTTCCCTGTGGAACAGGCCCCACAGCTGGAGGGAGGGAAGGGGATGAGGGGGACAGAAGACCTCAGCACCGGCACTTAGGCCAAGCCAGACAGGCCTTCGACATGGCCCTGCCTGACAGGAACCTGGGTGGTGCATCCCAGGGGAGGGCAGCAGGCCTGACCCGCTCAGACCCCGAGGCCACCCCCTGGGAGCACCTGGCCCCATGCCGGTGAGGACAGCCAGGGTCAGTCAGGCCGAGGCCACCGCGCTGCAATTCTGAAGCTGAGCCAGACCCACGGGGTCCTCTGCCCGCCAGGCTGGTCCCCATTCCCACCCCTGCAGGGGGACCTGAGGCCCCCCAGGGCTCAGCCCCACCACCGGGGGTCTTGGAAAGGGTGAACCCACTGAGGCCACAGCAGACGCGCCCACCTGGAGGTCAGGGAAGAGCCCGGAGACACTGGAGGACCAAGCGCTGCCCAGAGACAGAGAAGGGGCCGGGGGAGCCAGAAGTCCCTGGCCCCTCTCCTCCCTCAGGGCAGATGCCACACATTCTGGGCGGCCAGCAGGTCTCTTCAAAGGAAAATAGAACTCTTGCCACAGAGACTCCAGGGAAGCANCCCCACCACCCGCGGGGACACCCCGGCTGAGGAGTCTAACTAGAGCTCGAGGCCACTGCTAACCCAGCGTGGACGGAGTGGCGCTGAGACTGCCAGACACAGCCAGGCGGTCGAGCCCTCCCCAGGGCTTGGAGCTCAGCCCAGGGCCAGGCCTGAAAGCCCCCTCGGCAATCCTGCCCAGCCCAGCGGAGGGCTCCGGGCCCAGGTCTGAGGCCACGAAGCACCGAGACGGGGTCTGTGGTTCCCTGTGGAACAGGCCCCACAGCTGGAGGGAGGGAAGGGGATGAGGGGGACAGAAGACCTCAGCACCGGCACTTAGGCCAAGCCAGACAGGCCTTCGACATGGCCCTGCCTGACAGGAACCTGGGTGGTGCATCCCAGGGGAGGGCAGCAGGCCTGACCCGCTCAGACCCCGAGGCCACCCCCTGGGAGCACCTGGCCCCATGCCGGTGAGGACAGCCAGGGTCAGTCAGGCCGAGGCCACCGCGCTGCAATTCTGAAGCTGAGCCAGACCCACGGGGTCCTCTGCCCGCCAGGCTGGTCCCCATTCCCACCCCTGCAGGGGGACCCGAGGCCCCCCAGGGCTCAGCCCCACCACCGGGGGTCTTGGAAAGGGTGAACCCACTGAGGCCACAGCAGACGCGCCCACCTGGAGGTCAGGGAAGAGCCCGGAGACACTGGAGGACCAAGCGCTGCCCAGAGACAGAGAAGGGGCCGGGGGAGCCAGAAGTCCCTGGCCCCTCTCCTCCCTCAGGGCAGATGCCACACATTCTGGGCGGCCAGCAGGTCTCTTCAAAGGAAAATAGAACTCTTGCCACAGAGACTCCAGGGAAGCAGCAGAATCTGGGGTCGGAGCCACGTTCTTGCACTGTCCCTGGGGTGAGCGGGCAGGCCAGCCCCTCATGTGAGGAGCTTCTGGAAGGTTACCGTCTCCCTGACCTCGTCGGCTGGGGGCAGCGCACGCACCGCCCTCCTCCAAGCTTCACCAGGCGGCTCTGGAAGATGCATGCCAAGAGCTTGTCCACCCTCTTGCCCGCCCAGCCCCATGCTGGTCTGAAGAGCACAGACACTGTATCCAGATGTCGGGATCCGAGAGGCGACCACACCACGGAACAGTCACGCAGCTTCCAAGAAAACCACGTAGAGCAAGACCCAGCAGTCAGAGAAGACAACCTTTAAGGCACAAAACTCTTACTCCGTGGCAAGGCTCCCAATGACACTTGTATTTTTACTCTCAAACAGTGGTGGCTGCAGCCAGCCTGCTGTGTTCTGAGAAGCTTGGAGAAAAAGAAAAACGATACAGGACCTTGACATTAAAGTCGTTTATCCGTAAAAATATGCCGGGGGGGACACGCCAACATTTAACAAGCAGCTTTCAATAATGAGCTTGTCCTTTCTCTACCTCAGAGACTGACTATGCACCCCCCCACCCCCATGTCACATGCTGTGGCTGAAGGCCACTCGCCTGGCCCTCTTCTCCCTCCCTCCCCGCCCTTTGTAACAGAAAGGACTCAGTGCCCGAGACAACGTGCAGACAAGACACAGACCCCCGTGAGGGCTGAAAGCTTCCTTTCTAAGTCATTAGGACAGTGAAGCAGCCCCAAGTGGCAGTGAACTTGCTAAGGGGACAGAGACCCGGCTCCCCAGGTTCATAGACTCAAGGGGTGAGAGCGGGTGGGCCGGTGCTGCCCCCTAGCGGCCACCCCTGGGAGCCCTGCTCCTGCCCACGGGCACCCCGGCCCTGAACACAGGTCTGACCCTGCACTAGTGGAGGGAGGTTACTGAGACAAAGGTAAGCAGGGTGACCAAGAAGGGGGAGGGCTGTCTCCAGCCTCAGGCTCTTCACCTCTCTGCTTCTCTAATTAATATTCTTGTACCGGGACTTCCCTGGTGATCCAGTGGCTAAGACTCCATGCCCCCAGTGCAGGGGACCTGGGTTCAATCCCTGGTCGAACTAGACTCCACACACCACTACTAAGACCCCGCAGAGCCAAATAAATGTGAAAATTAAAAAACATTCTTTACAATTCTTTTACAATGAAGAAAAAATGATGTTCAGGGCATAGCCCTGGGCAGTGGATTCCACGAGTGGGCACTGCAAGGAGGGCGGCTGACGTGGAGTCAGGGGTGGAGGTGGGGGTGCAGAGCGCCTGATTCAACCTCCTGAAACCGACATCACCAAACACCCACCGAGGGGCTCATGGGAATGAGGGTGACCCCTGTGGGCACTCTGCTGGCCTGGCTGGGACAGGGCTGACTCCTTCCACAAGCTGTTGCTGCTCCACCCCTGCTCCCCAGTCACCTGCACAGAGTTTGGGGTGCAGAGAGCAGAGCCAACTGAGTTCTCTTGGGAGAATGCCACTTTGCCGCCGCCCCCTAACCCTGGGATGCCCATGCAGGTCCCCCAGGCAGGCTCATCCCCACGGCCCCACAGATGGAGGCCCCCACCCCTCCCATCAGGTCCTCGGCCTCCCCTGCTGGTCCGCCCCCTCCTCCCGGTGCTGCTGCTTTCTCCTTCCATTTATTCCTGAGCTGCTGCTGTGATCCATGGCTTGTCTACTACAGAATAAATGTAGGTGTGGTCACTTAAAGGTCCAGGAGGAATCAACAAAGAAAAGTAGCAAAGCCTAAAAGTATAAACCCCAAAGGAAAGTTATCTTTAGACTACTACCCCAAATTGAGGAATATAAACAAGTAAACATTGCACAGCGTGTTGGAGGGTATCTATCTTTGGGGAGTCAATACAGCAATGTGTATCTTTAAACGCTAATAAACCTGTGTTCTTACAATAGGTTCCTTAACATGTCAGTGTAGCTTAAAAATAACTATTGAGCAACCACACTGATTTTATTTTTGTCATATTTGTTTCTAAGCTTAAGAGAAATAAACAGGATGCCACAAAGTAAATTAGAAAATATTTTTCTATTCTGGAGGCTGAATGTTGCTTTTCTAAGAGCCCATGGGTAGGAGCACAGCGGGGGAACAGTGGCCTCTGCACCTGTGTCCTGGCTGGGCTCCCCGCCCCGCACACCCAGGCTATGGGTGGGTTCCAGGGGTCTGACCTCCATGCAGCCTGTGAGAGCACACGGTTCCCTCCAAGCCAAGGCTCTTGGGAAATGGGCAGCTGTCGTGAGCCACTGAAGCTCCATTTCTCCAGTATCTGCTCTTTCCTCATGACTGGTAAATTTCCCTTTCTGCTTTCCACTGTAAAATTCAGATGCTTTGCCCAACCCACACCCCTTTTTTTGGAGCTTGGCCACGATGGTGGAGCAGGAAGACCACGAGCTCATATCCTCTCACAGACACACCAAAATGACAAACATTTACACCAAAATGACAAACATTTACAGAGCAACTACTGATAACATGGACCAGAACCTACCAGGAAAGATGCTCTATGACTGAGATAATGACACTCAGGCTATACACAGAAGCAAGATACTATACATAGAAAATCCTAAAGACACTACCAGAAAAGTACTAGACTCTGAATTTGGTCAAGTGTCAGGATACAGGGCTTCCCAGGTGACTCATGGTAATAAATTGGCCTGCCAATGGGAGAGATGCAAGTTCAATCCCTGGGTTGGGAATACCACACATGCCTCGGGGCCACAACTCCTGAGTCTGTGCTCTAGAGCCCAGGAACCACAACTACTGAGCCCATGCGCCCTAGAGCCCTCACTCCACAACGAGAGAAGCCAGCACAGCAAGAAGCCCACACACTGCAGCTACGGAGCAGCCCCTTCGTCACAACTAGAGAAAAAGCCCGGGCAGCAATGAGAACCCAGCACAACCAAAATTATAAAATAATAACTAAACAAAAAAATTTTTAAGTTTCAGGATACAAAATATACATTCCTATACTCTAGATGGGGAAACAATGGAAACGGTGACAGACTACTCCAAAATCACTGCAGATGGTGACTGCAGCCATGAAATTAAAAGACACTTGCTCCTTGGAAGAAAAGCTATGACAAACCTAGAGAGCATATGAACAAGCAGACATATTTTGCCAACAAAGCTCCACCTAGTCAGAGGTATGGTTTTTCCAATAGTCATGTATGGATGTGAGATAGGTGGACTATAAAGAAAGCTGATTGCCAAAGAACTTTTGAACTTTGGTGTTGAACTGTGGTGTTGAAGAAGACTCTTGAGAGTCCCTTGGACTACAAGGAGATCAAACCAGTCAATCCTAAAGGAAATCAATCCTGAATATTCATTGGAAGGACTGATGCTAAAGCTCCAATACTAAGGTCACCTGATGCAAATAACTGACTCATTAGAAAAGACCCTGATGCTGGGAAAGATTGAAGGCAGGAGAAGGGGACAACAGAGGAAGAGATGGTTGGATGGCATCACCAACTCAATGGACATGAATTTGAGCAAGCTCCAGGAGTTCGTAATGGACAAGGAAGCCTGGCGTGCTGCAGTCCATGGGGCTGCTAAGAGTCAGACACGACTGAGCAACTGAACTGACTGATACTCTAACTAAACAAAAGATCAGAAAGAGAAATTCAAGAAACAATCCCATTTACCATCTCATCAAAAAGAATAAAATACCTAGAAGTAAACCTACCTAAGGAGGCAAAACACCTGTACTCTGAAAACTATACGATGCTAATGAAGGAAACAGAAGATGATACAAACAGATGGAAAGATAGAACATGTTCTTGATTGGAAGAGTATTTTTTAGATAACCATACTATCTACCCAAGGCAATATAGAGATTCAATGCAATCCCCATGAAATTATCAGTGGCATTTTTCATAGAACTGGAACAAGAAATTTTTAAAATTCACATGGAAATACAAAAAATCTCACTCTTGAGAAAGAAAAACAAAGCTGTAATAATCACACTCCCTGACTTCAGACTATACTACAAAGCTACTGTAATCAAAACAGTATGTTATTGGCACAAAAGCAGACATATAGTTCAATGGAACAGGGCAGAGAACCCAGAAACAGACCCACACACCTAAGATCAACTCATCTACAACAAAGGAGGCAAGAATATACAATGGTGAAAAGACAGTCTGTTCAATAAGCACTGCTGGGAAAGCATGTAAAAGAATTAAATTAGAACATTCTCTAAATCCATACACAAAAATACATTCAAAATGGATTATTAAGTACCTAAATGTGTCCGACTCTTTGTGACCCCATGGACTGCAGCCCACCAGGCTCCTCCATCCATGGGATTCTCCAGGCAAGAATACCGGAGTGGGTTGCCATTTCCTTCTCCAGGGGATCGTCCCCACCCAGGGATCGAACCCAGGGATCGAACCCAGGTCTCCCACATTGCTGGCAGACGCTTTAACCGCTGAGCCACCAGGGAAGCCCCCAAATGTAAGGCCAGATACTATACAACTCGCAGAGGAAAACACAGGAAAAACACTCTTTGACATAAGTCACAGTGATATCTTTTTGAATCCACCTCCTAGAGTAATGAATATAACAACAAAAATAAACAAAAGGGACCTAGTTAAATTTAAAAGCTTATGCACAGCAAAGGAAGCAATAAACAACCCACAGAATGGGGGAAGATATTTGCAAACAATGCAACAAACAAGGGATTAATCTCCAAAATATACAAACATCTCAGGTAGCTCCCCTTCATGGATCACAGCCTTGTCATGATGAAGGGGCTTATGTAACTAAATGAAGCTTTGAGCCATGCCATGCAGGGCCACCCAAGATGGATGGGTCATGGTGGAGAGCTCTGACAAAACATGGTTCACTGGAGAAGGG
This sequence comes from Neotragus pygmaeus, assembly GCA_006410875.1. NCBI lineage: Eukaryota > Metazoa > Chordata > Mammalia > Artiodactyla > Bovidae > Neotragus > Neotragus pygmaeus. The sequence continues at coordinate 1,015,263 of SJYV01012445.1, read as the reverse complement.
AATGGCAAACCACTCCAGTATACTAGCCATGAGAACACAATGAACTGTGTAAAAAGGCAAAAAGGTATAACACCAAAAGATGGTCAGGAGGTGTCCAATGTACTACTGGGGAAGAGGGGAGGACAACCACTAATAACTTCAGAAAGAATAAAGCAGCTGGGCCAAAGCGGAAATGACGCTCAGTTGTGGATGTGTCGATGCTGTAAAGAACAGTATTGCATAGGAACCTGGAATGTCAGGTCTATGGATCAAGGTAAACTGGACGTGGTCAAGCAGGAGATGGCAAGAGTAAACATTAAGATCTTAGGAATCAGCGAACTAATATGGACTGGAATGGGTGAATTTAATACAGATGACCATTATATCTACTACTGTGGGCAAGAATCCCTTAGAAGAAATGTGTGGAGTAGCGCTCATAATCAACAAAAGAGTCCAAAATTCAGTACTTGGGTTCAACCTTACAAATGACAGAATGATCTCAGTTCATATCCAAGGTAAACCATTCAACATCACAGTAATCCAAGTCTATGCCCCAACGACTAATGGTGAAGCAGCTGAAGTTGAACAGTTCTATGAAGATCTACAAGACCTTCTAGAACTAACACCAAAAAAAGATGCTGGAATGCAAAAGTAGAGAGTCAAGAAATACCTGGAGTAACAGGCAAGTTTAGCCTTGGGAGTACAAAATGAAGCAGGGCAAAGGCTAACAGGATTCTGCCAAGAGAACGCACTGATCATAGAAAACACCCTTTTTCAACAATACAAAAGATGACTTTACACCAGATGGTCAATACCAAAATCAGACTGATTACAGTCAGAAAAAACAAAACCTGGAGTTGACTGTGACTCTTATCATCAGCTTCTCACAGCAAAACCACTAGGGAAACCCACTAAGCCAGTCAGGTACAACTTAAATCAAATCCCCTATGAATATGCAGTGGAGATAGGGAATAGATTGAAGGGATTAGATTTAGTAAACAGAATGCCTGAAGAACTATGGGCAGAGGTCCATGATACTGTACAGGAGGCAGCAAACAAAACCATCCCAAAGAAAAAAAATGCAAGAAGGCAAAGTGGTTCTCTGAGGAGGCCTTACAAATAGAGGAAAGAAGAGAAGCGAAAGGCAAGGGAGAAAGGGAACAGTACACCCAACTAAATGCAGAGTTCCAGAGAACAGCAAGAAGAGACAAGAAGGCCTTCTTCAATGCAAAGAAATAGAAGAAAACAACAGAAAGTGTAAGACTAAAGATCTCTTCAAGAAAACCGAACTATCAAAGGAACGTTACATCCAAAGATAGGCACTGTATGGGACAGAAACAGTAAAGACCTAATAGAGGCAGAAGTGATCAAGAGATGGAAAGAATACACAGAAGAACTGTACAAAAAAAAGATCTTAATGACCCAAATAACCACCACGGTGTAGTCTCTCACTTGGAACCAGACATTCTGGAGTGTGAAGTCAAGTAGGCCTTAGGAAGCACTGCTGCCAGTAAAGCTAGTGGAGGTGACGGCATTCCAGAAGAGGTATTTAAAATCCTAAAAGATGATGCCGTTAAAGTGTTGCACGCAATATGCCAGCAAATTTGGAAAACCTGGAAGTGGCCACAGGACTGCAAAAGGTCAATCTTCATCCCAATTCCCAAGAAGAGCAACTGGACAATTGCACTCATCTCCCATGCTAGTAAGGTAATGCTCAAAATCCTCCAAGCTGGGCTTCAGCATTAAAGAACTGAGAACTTCCAGATGTTCAAGCTGCGTTTAGAAAAGGCAGAGGAACCAGAGATCAAATTGCCAACATTTGCTGGATCATGGAGAAAGCAAGGGAATTCCAGAAAAACATCTACCTCTGTTTCATTGACTATGCTAAAGCCTTTGACTGTGTGGATCAAAACAAATTGGAAAATTCTTAAAGAGATGGGACTATCAGACTATCTTACCTGTGTCCTGAGAAACCTGTATGCGGGTCAGGAAGCAAGTTAGAACTCTGTATCGAACAACTGACTGGTTCAGGACTGAGAAAGGAGTACAACAAGGCTGTTTATTGTCACCCTGTTTATTTAACTTATACACAGAGCACATCGTGTGAAATGCTGGGCTGGATGAGTTATAAGCTAGAATCAAGATTGCCAGGAGAAATATCAACCACCTCAGATATATGGATGATACCACTCTAACTGCAGAAAGCGATGAGGAACTAAAAAGAGCCTCTTGATGCAGATGAATAAGACTGAAAAAGCTGGCTTAAAACTCAGTATTAAAAAAACTAAGATCATGGCATCCAGTCCCATCACTTCATGGCAAATAGAAGGGGAAAAGATGGAAGCAGTGACAGATTTTCTCTGCTTGGGCTCTAAAATCACTGCAGATCTAAGATCACTTCAGACAGCAGCCCTGAAGTTAGAAGACGATTGCTTCTCGGCAGGAAAGCTATGAGAAACATAGACACTGTGTTAAAAAGCAAAAACATCACTTTGTCAACAAAGGTCCATATAGTCAAAGCTATGGCTTTTCCAGTGGTCATGTATGGATGTGACCGCTAGACAATAAAGACAGCAGAGCACTGAAGAAATGATTATTTGGAACTGTGGTGCTGGAAAAGATTCTTGAGCATTCCTTGGAATCAAGGAGATCAAACAAGTCAATCTTAAAAGAAATCAACCCTGAATACTCATTGCAAGGGCTGATGCTGAAGCTCCAATACTTTGGCCACCTGACGCAAAAAGTTGAATCATTGGAAAAGATCCTGATGCTGGGAAAGATTGAGGGCAGGAGGAGGAGGGTGATATGAGGATGAGACGGTTGGATGGCATCACTGATTCAGTGGACATGAATTTTGGCAAACTCCAGGAGATGGTGAGGCACAGGGAAGCCTGGCGTGCTGTAGTTTATGGGGTTGCAAAGAGTCGGACACGTAACTTGGTGACTGAAAAATAGATAGCTCAATATCAAAAAAACAAACAATCCAACCAAAAAATAAGCAGATCTACACAGACATTTCTCCAAAGAAAACATACAGGCAGCTTAAAAGCGCATTAAAAAATGCTCAACATCACTAATTATCCAATTCAGCTCAGTTGCTCATAATGTCCGATTCTTTGTGACCCCGTGGACTGCAGCACGCCAGGCTTCCCTGTCCATCATCAACTCCCGGAGCTTATTCAAGTTCATGTGCATCGAGTTGGTGACGCTATCCAACCATCTCATCCTCTATCATCCCCTTCTCGTCCCGCCTTCAATCTTTCCCAGCTTCAGGAGCATCAGGAATTATTATCTAATAATAACTAATTATTAACAAAATGCAAGTTAAAACTTCAATGAGATCTTATACTGGTCAGAATGGTCATCATCAAAAAAACCTACAAATAACAAATGCTACAAATAAAATGCTACAAATAAAAACCTGCAAATAATAAATGAGAGGGTGTGAAGAGGAGGGAACCCTCCTACACTGTTTGTGGGAACGTAAACTGGTGCAGCCACTGTGGTGAACAGTATGGAGATTCCTTAAAAAAAACTAAAAACAGACCTACCATATGACTCAACAATCCCACTCCTGGGCACATATCTGGAGAAAGACATAATTCAAAAANTAAAAACAGACCTACCATATGACTCAACAATCCCACTCCTGGGCACATATCTGGAGAAAGACATAATTTAAAAAGATACATGCAACCCAATATTCATAGCGGCACTATTTACAATAGCCAGGACATAGGAGCAACCTAGATGTCCATCAACAGATGAATGGATAAAGGTGATGTGGTACATATACACAATGGAATATTACTCAGTCATAAGAAAGACTAATGCCATTTACAGCAACATGGATGGATCTAGAGATTGTCATATTGAGTAAGTCAGACAGAGAAAGACAGATATGATATCACCTATATGTGGAATCTTAAACAAAAAAAGGGTAGGAATGAACTTATTTACAAAACAAAAGTAGAGTCATGGATGTAGAAAACAAACCTATGGTTACCAGAGGGAAAGGGTAGGGGGACAAACTGGGAAATTGAGGCTGACATGTACATGCTACTACATGTAAAATAGGCAACAAGGACCCAGGACCTACTGTATGATACAGGGAACCCTACTCAGTACTCTGTAAGAGCCTAAATAGGAAAAGAATCTGAGAAAGAACTGCTAAATGTATATACATATATAAGTGAATCACTCTCCTAAATGTATATACATATATAAGTGAATCACTCTGCTGTACACAGACTAACACAATACTGTAAATCAACCACAGGCTAATATGGAAGAGGTTCAGATGCTTTGCCCACCACTGCCCCCTCCAGCTTTTTTCAGGAGCTTGGCCGTGATCGTGGCGCAGGAAGACCCCAAACTCACGTCCTCTCACAGGCACAGCAAAATGACAAATTCTTACAGAGCAACTATTACCTTCTACGACTAAAGATGTAAAGAAGGAACAACGGTGACACAAGCCAGAAGGGCTGAGTCACAGCACAGCCAAGCCCCACACCCCTGGGGGGCAGGGGGTGAGCAACCCACAAATGGGGGGACAACTACATTGCAGAGGTTCCCCCACTCAAGGGACAAGAGGTCTGAGCCCATTCTGGGCTCCCCAGCCTGGGATCCTGCACCAGGAAGATGCGCGCCTGGAAAGTTTGGCTTTAAAGGCCAGTAGGGCTTACATCAGGGCATCCCTGAGGGCCCGGGGCAGGAGCAGTAATCTGAGAGAAGCCCGGGCCAGCCCCCGTGCTGATCCTGGGGAGTCTCCCAGGATGCTGGAGACTGAAGCTCCTGGGGGCCACAGTCACAGGTGTGGCCGTTCCTTGGAGCTCCTTCCACCACATGGACAATGGTGCTGGCACACGCCACTGTGGATCCTCTCCAGTGTGTTACCTGGCCCTGCCCTGGCATCGCCTGAGGCCCCAGTACCGGGACTCCTCAAGCTAAACGGCTAACTAAGCAGAAACGCATCCCCACCTGCCAGCAGACAGGCTGCCCTAAGACCCCTGGGTCCACAGCCCCGCTAGACCCACCAGTGAACCGGTAACCAAGCCAAGAACCCCTAGACCTGGCCATGCNAAACGGCTAACTAAGCAGAAACGCATCCCCACCTGCCAGCAGACAGGCTGCCCTAAGACCCCTGGGTCCACAGCCCCGCTAGACCCACCAGTGAACCGGTAACCAAGCCAAGAACCCCTAGACCTGGCCATGCCCTCAGGACAGTGCCAGTCACCAGCGGGCTGACACCAGCTCTAGGGCCCCAGGGCCCGGCAGCCAGGGAGCCCAGGACCCAGCCCCCCAAACCCTGGGCCCCCGCCAGCCCCAGGACCACAGAAGCCCCGAGGTCTGCCGTGGCAGGACACAGCGCACCCAATGCCAGCCCTGAGATGCCTGGGCCCCTCGGCCAGCTGCCCCACACTCCCACCAGCAGGCTGGCACCAGCCCAGGTCCCTAAGGCCTGGCACCATTGATCTGGGACCTGGCTCCACCCATCACTAAGCCAGCACTTGCCCCAGGCCCCACCCCAGGCTCCAGTCCCCCCTCCACCTCCAAGCCACCATGAGCTGTACACATCTTGGACCCCTCAGCAAGTCCCCCAGGATCCAGCATCACTCATCAGCAGGCCGGCACTGGCTCTGGGACACCGTGCAACCTGCAGCAGCTGTGTTAAGAACCCAGCTCTGTCCCCTAGCAGTTGACACAAGATCCAGAAACACTGGCCNCCTCCACCTCCAAGCCACCATGAGCTGTACACATCTTGGACCCCTCAGCAAGTCCCCCAGGATCCAGCATCACTCATCAGCAGGCCGGCACTGGCTCTGGGACACCGTGCAACCTGCAGCAGCTGTGTTAAGAACCCAGCTCTGTCCCCTAGCAGTTGACACAAGATCCAGAAACACTGGCCCCAGAGGAGCCCACCCTGGAATTGGTCCCCGCCAACCCTGCCATGGGCCAGCACTGTCCCTGGAACCCCAGGCCCTGTAGCCATCCTCCTTGTGACCAGCCCACAGTGGCCAGCAGCCTCCACACAAGACAAAGCCTAGTACCAGAGCCAATTGTACCAGGGCCCTGAAACACCTCCCAGACTACCCACGGTGGTCAGCCTCCCACAACAGAAAGACACAGGCAGCCCACAGAGGGTTCACTACAACATATGGCTCTGGTAACCAGAGGGGACCTGTGTGCTACAAGAGGCCACCTCTCCAAGGTCAGGACACACAACCAATCTACCAGATACATGGAAATAAAAACAACGAACTAGGCAAAATGAGGCAACAGAGGAACACGTTCCAAGGCGAGGAACAAGTAAGAACCCAGAAGCACTAGGTGAAATGGAGGCAGGCAGTCTACTTAATAAAGATTTCAAGGTGGGACCTCCCTGGTGGTCCAGTGGTTAAGAATCCACCTGCCAATGCAGGGGACATGAGTTCAATCCCTAGTCAGGGAACCAAGATCCCACATGCCACGCAGTGCGACCAAAAAACAACAAAGAAGAAATTTCAAAATACCTGGAAACAAATGAAAACAAAAGGCCAATGATTCAAAACTGATGGGATGCAGCAAAAACAGTCCTAAAAAAATAAGACAGGACACCACAAAACTCTAAGAAGAGAATACAGGCAAAACATTATCTGACATAAATCTTGTCTCTGTGTTCTTACGTTGGTCCACCAAGGCAACAGAAATAAAAGCAAAAATAAATAAATGGGACCTAATCAAACTTACAAGGTTTTATTTTTAAAATCCTTTTTCACTTTAAAAAGCTTTTAAATGAAAAGACTACCTACAAAAGGACTGGGAGAAAATATTTGCAAACAATGCAACCAATAAGGGTTTAATTTCCAAAACAGACAAACAGCTCATACAACTCAGTAACAGAAAACCAAAATACCCAATTAAAAAAGTGGGCAGAACACCTTAAAAAGGCATTTTCCCAAAAAAGATATACAGATGGCCAAAAGGTACATAAGAGATGCTCAACACTGATTACTAGAGAAACGAAATTAAAAACCACTCAGACCAGTCAGAATGGACATCATTAAAAAGCCTATGAATAACAAATGCTGGAGAGGATGTGGAAAAGATGGAACCCTCCTACACTGTTGATGGGAATGTAAACTGGTGCCGCCACTGTGGAGAACAGTATGGAGGTTCCTTAGAACAATAAAAATAGAGCTAGCATATGACCCAGCAATCCCACTCCTGGGCATATATCTGGAAAAGACGAAAACTCCAATTCTAAAAGATACATGCACCCCAGTGCTCACTGCAGCACTATTTACAACAGCCAGGACATGGAAGCAACACAGATGTCCATCAACAGAGGAATGGATAAAGAAGATGTGGTACACATGTACAATGGAATACTACTCGGCCATGAAAAACAATGAAATAATGTCGTTTGCAGCAACATGAATGGACCAAGAGGCAATCATACTNGCCCTGTAGCCATCCTCCTTGTGACCAGCCCACAGTGGCCAGCAGCCTCCACACAAGACAAAGCCTAGTACCAGAGCCAATTGTACCAGGGCCCTGAAACACCTCCCAGACTACCCACGGTGGTCAGCCTCCCACAACAGAAAGACACAGGCAGCCCACAGAGGGTTCACTACAACATATGGCTCTGGTAACCAGAGGGGACCTGTGTGCTACAAGAGGCCACCTCTCCAAGGTCAGGACACACAACCAATCTACCAGATACATGGAAATAAAAACAACGAACTAGGCAAAATGAGGCAACAGAGGAACACGTTCCAAGGCGAGGAACAAGTAAGAACCCAGAAGCACTAGGTGAAATGGAGGCAGGCAGTCTACTTAATAAAGATTTCAAGGTGGGACCTCCCTGGTGGTCCAGTGGTTAAGAATCCACCTGCCAATGCAGGGGACATGAGTTCAATCCCTAGTCAGGGAACCAAGATCCCACATGCCACGCAGTGCGACCAAAAAACAACAAAGAAGAAATTTCAAAATACCTGGAAACAAATGAAAACAAAAGGCCAATGATTCAAAACTAATGGGATGCAGCAAAAACAGTCCTAAAAAAATAAGACAGGACACCACAAAACTCTAAGAAGAGAATACAGGCAAAACATTATCTGACATAAATCTTGTCTCTGTGTTCTTACGTTGGTCCACCAAGGCAACAGAAATAAAAGCAAAAATAAATAAATGGGACCTAATCAAACTTACAAGGTTTTATTTTTAAAATCCTTTTTCACTTTAAAAAGCTTTTAAATGAAAAGACTACCTACAAAAGGACTGGGAGAAAATATTTGCAAACAATGCAACCAATAAGGGTTTAATTTCCAAAACAGACAAACAGCTCATACAACTCAGTAACAGAAAACCAAAATACCCAATTAAAAAAGTGGGCAGAACACCTTAAAAAGGCATTTTCCCAAAAAAGATATACAGATGGCCAAAAGGTACATAAGAGATGCTCAACACTGATTACTAGAGAAACGAAATTAAAAACCACTCAGACCAGTCAGAATGGACATCATTAAAAAGCCTATGAATAACAAATGCTGGAGAGGATGTGGAAAAGATGGAACCCTCCTACACTGTTGATGGGAATGTAAACTGGTGCCGCCACTGTGGAGAACAGTATGGAGGTTCCTTAGAACACTAAAAATAGAGCTAGCATATGACCCAGCAATCCCACTCCTGGGCATATATCTGGAAAAGACGAAAACTCCAATTCTAAAAGATACATGCACCCCAGTGCTCACTGCAGCACTATTTACAACAGCCAGGACATGGAAGCAACACAGATGTCCATCAACAGAGGAATGGATAAAGAAGATGTGGTACACATGTACAATGGAATACTACTCGGCCATGAAAAACAATGAAATAATGTCGTTTGCAGCAACATGAATGGACCAAGAGGCAATCATACTCAGTCAAGTCAGAAAAACAAATACCATATGATACCACTAAAATGTGGAATCCAAAATGTCACACAAATTAATTTATTTACAAAACAGAAACAGACTCCTAGACACAGAAAATAAACCTGCGGTTACCAAAAGAGAAGGTGGGAGGACAGGTTAGGAGTTTGGGATTAGTAGATACACACTACAGCATATAAAATGCATAAAAAACATGGCCCTACACTACAGCACAGGAACTATATTCAATATCCATAATAAAACATAATGGAAAAAAATATGAAAATACACACACACACACACACACACACACACTGCTGCTAAGTTGCTTCAGTCTTGTCCAACTCTCTGCGACCCCATAGACGGAGCCCACGAGGCTCCCCCGTCCCTGGGATTCTCCAGGCAAGAACGCTGGAATGGGATGCCATTTCCTTCTCCAATGCATGAAAGTGAAAAGTGAAAGTGAAGACGCTCAATTGTGTCCAACTCTTTGTGACCCCATGGACTGCAGCCTACAAGGCTCCTCCATCCATGGGATTTTCCAGGCAAGAGCACTGGAGTGGGTTGGCATTGCCTTCTAGAGTTACACTATTACAATCATTGAGCATATATTGAACTATACATTTGATCAACTACTTCAAGTCTAGTCATCATTTTCATTGAAGGCTCAGTCATATACTTGGCAATACAAGAAATAATAATCTTGTGAAACAAGCAAAATACAAATGGTATAGTTAATAATATTTGTGGAGTATTTTAGCCATGAGCCTCCCACACCAGTTTTTTTTTTTTTTAAGATTGTCAAGACTAGGGAATGGGCCACTTAGAGCAGAAATCTGATTTTTCATGTGGTCCAAATGTGTTACACATGTATATCTGAATCACTTTGCTATACACCAGGAGCCAACACAACATTGTAATCAAAACTACACTTCAATTAAAAATGAAAAAAAGGAGCTTCCCTGGTAGTCCAACTGGTTAAGAATCTGCCTTGCAATGCAAGGGACACTGGTTCAATTCCTGGTCCAAGAAGATCCTACATCCCTTGGGGCAACTGAGCTCATGTGCCACAATTAATGAGCCCAGGCTCTGGAGCCCAAGAACTGCAACTCTTGAAGCCCATGTGCTTATGATCCACAACAAGAAAAGCCACTGCAATGAGAAGCCCTCACACCACAACCAGAGAGCAGCCCGTTTGCGGGAGCTGGCAGCTGGAGAGAGCCCTCATGTAGCAATGAAAAGCCAGCACAACCAAAAATAAATAAATAAATATCAAATTTAAAAAAATACCTAAGGGCATTTGAACAAAAAGTATGAAGACTATTTCAATAAATATTTTTTAAATTAAAAAAAAAAACAGTTCTAGGAGGGAAGTTTATAGTGATACACACTCAAGAAACAAGAAAAATCTCAAACAACCTAACTTTGCACCTAAATGAACTAGAAAAAGTAAGACCAAAACCCAAAGTTAGTAGAAGGAAAGATAAAATTGGAGCAGAAATAAATGACATTGAGACAAAAAATAACAACATAAAAAGATCAATAAAACTAAGAGTTGGTTCTTTGAAAAGGTAAAGTTGATAAGTCTTTATCCAGAGTCATCAAAAGAGATTTTGGTTAAAACCAAAAATGAAAAAGGAAAAGTTACAATTGATACCACAGAAATACGAAGGATCATAAAGGACTATTACAAATAACTACATATCAATAAAGTAGCAAAACTGGAAGAAATGGACAAATTCCTAGAAATGTACAATCTCCCAAGACTTAACAAAGAAGAAACAGAAAATATGAACAGACCAATTACCAGTAATCAAATTGCATCAATAGCTTTAAAAAACACCCAACAAACAAAAGTACAGAACCAGATGGTTTCATGGGTGAATTTCAGCAAACATTTAGAGAAGAGTTGATCATTCTGAAGACTATTAAAAAAAAAAAAAAAACAGAGGGAAGAATGCATCTGAACTTATTCTACAAGGCCAGAATCACCTTGATACCAAAACTAGACAAGGATATCATACAAAAAAGAAAATTACAGGTCAACATCACTTGATGAACACATGCAAAAATCCTCAACAAAATATTACCACACTGATTCCAATAATACATTAAAAGGACCATACACCATGATCAAGTAGGATTTATCCCAGGGATATAAGGATTTTCTCAGTATCAATAAATCAATCAGTGTGATACACCACACTGACCAACTGAAGAATAAAAACCATATGATCATTTCAATAGATGCAGGATAAAGCTTTGGATAAAATTAAAAATCCATTAATGATTAAAAAAAAAAACACTCTCCAGTCCTGGGTATAGAGGGAACACACCTCCACATATACTAAGAAAAATGGAGCTGGAAGAATCATACTTTCTGACTTCAGACTATACTACAAAACTACAATAGTCAAAAGAGTATGGTGCTGGGACAAAAAAAAAAGACATATTAGCTCAGACGGGATAGAAAGCCCAGAAATAAACCCACATACTTATGATCAATTAATCTACAACAAAGGAGGCAAGAATAAACAATGATAAAATGATAGTCTCTTCAGTAAGTGCTGGGAAAACTGGACAGCTGCATATAAAAGAATAAAATCAGAACATTCTCTAACCTCATACACAAAAATAAGCTCAAAATGGATTAAAGACCTAAATGTAAGGCTGGATACTATAAAATTCTTAAGAGAAAAACATAGGCAGAACACCCTTTGACATAAACTGCAGCAAGATCTTTTTGAATCCACCTCCTAGAGTAGTGGACATTAAAACAAAAACAAACAAATGGGACCAAATTAAACTTTAAAAGCTTTTGCACAGCAAAGGAAACCATAAACAAAATGAAAAGACAACCCATTGAATGGGAGAAAATATTTGCAAATAATGCAACCAACCAGGGATTCTACCTTCAAAATACACAAACAGTTCAGGCAGCTCAATATCAAAAAAGAAAGAAAAAACCCAATCAAAAAATGAGCAGAAGATCTAAATGGACATTTCTCCAAAGAAGACATACAAATGGGCAAAAAGCACATTAAAAAATGCTCAACATCTCTACTTTTTAGAGAAATGCAAATCAAAACTACGATGAAGTACCACCTCACACTCATAAGAGCAGCCATCAATAAAAAAAAAGCAACCAACAATAAACGCTAGAGAAGGTGTGGAGAGAAGGGAACACTCCTACACTGTTGGAGGGAATGCAAACTGGTGCAGCCACTATGGAAAGCAGTATGCAGGAAATAGCTAACATCCGATGCTGCAATCCCACTCCTGGGCATAAGTCCTGTCAAATCACAAAATTTGAAATAATACACGTGCCCCAATGTTCACTGCAGTGCTATTTACAATAGCTAAAACATGAAAGCAACCTAAATGCCCATCAGCAGATGAACGGGTAAAGATGTGGTACATATATACAATGGAATATTACTCAATCACAAAAGAGAATGAAATAAAGCTATCTGCAGCAACATGGATGAACCTAGAGATCTTCATACTGAGTGAAGTAAGACAGAGAGAGACAAATATATGATACCCTGTATATGGGGAAATCTATAAAAATGTAAAATGAACTTATTTACAAAACAGAGAGTCACAGATGTAGAAAACAACCTTATGGTTACCAGGGGGAAAGTGGGAGGATATATGTGTGCNTGTGATACACCACACTGACCAACTGAAGAATAAAAACCATATGATCATTTCAATAGATGCAGGATAAAGCTTTGGATAAAATTAAAAATCCATTAATGATTAAAAAAAAAAAACACTCTCCAGTCCTGGGTATAGAGGGAACACACCTCCACATATACTGAGAAAAATGGAGCTGGAAGAATCATACTTTCTGACTTCAGACTATACTACAAAACTACAATAGTCAAAAGAGTATGGTGCTGGGACAAAAAAAAAAGACATATTAGCTCAGACGGGATAGAAAGCCCAGAAATAAACCCACATACTTATGATCAATTAATCTACAACAAAGGAGGCAAGAATAAACAATGATAAAATGATAGTCTCTTCAGTAAGTGCTGGGAAAACTGGACAGCTGCATATAAAAGAATAAAATCAGAACATTCTCTAACCTCATACACAAAAATAAGCTCAAAATGGATTAAAGACCTAAATGTAAGGCTGGATACTATAAAATTCTTAAGAGAAAAACATAGGCAGAACACCCTTTGACATAAACTGCAGCAAGATCTTTTTGAATCCACCTCCTAGAGTAGTGGACATTAAAACAAAAACAAACAAATGGGACCAAATTAAACTTTAAAAGCTTTTGCACAGCAAAGGAAACCATAAACAAAATGAAAAGACAACCCATTGAATGGGAGAAAATATTTGCAAATAATGCAACCAACCAGGGATTCTACCTTCAAAATACACAAACAGTTCAGGCAGCTCAATATCAAAAAAGAAAGAAAAAACCCAATCAAAAAATGAGCAGAAGATCTAAATGGACATTTCTCCAAAGAAGACATACAAATGGGCAAAAAGCACATTAAAAAATGCTCAACATCTCTACTTTTTAGAGAAATGCAAATCAAAACTACGATGAAGTACCACCTCACACTCATAAGAGCAGCCATCAATAAAAAAAAAAGCAACCAACAATAAACGCTAGAGAAGGTGTGGAGAGAAGGGAACACTCCTACACTGTTGGAGGGAATGCAAACTGGTGCAGCCACTATGGAAAGCAGTATGCAGGAAATAGCTAACATCCGATGCTGCAATCCCACTCCTGGGCATAAGTCCTGTCAAATCACAAAATTTGAAATAATACACGTGCCCCAATGTTCACTGCAGTGCTATTTACAATAGCTAAAACATGAAAGCAACCTAAATGCCCATCAGCAGATGAACGGGTAAAGATGTGGTACATATATACAATGGAATATTACTCAATCACAAAAGAGAATGAAATAAAGCTATCTGCAGCAACATGGATGAACCTAGAGATCTTCATACTGAGTGAAGTAAGACAGAGAGAGACAAATATATGATACCCTGTATATGGGGAAATCTATAAAAATGTAAAATGAACTTATTTACAAAACAGAGAGTCACAGATGTAGAAAACAACCTTATGGTTACCAGGGGGAAAGTGGGAGGATATATGTGTGCGCACGCACACACACACACACACACACATAACTGAATCATTTTACAGTATACCTGGAGCACTATATTGTAAATTAACTGTACTTCAATTAAAAATAAAATAATAGAACTCTCACCTCTAAAACAGAGTTGATTTTCTAAAAAATATGGAAAAGTAAAATTCAAGACACAAAGAAAACAAGAATGCCCACTCTCACTACTTTTATTCAACATACTATTGGAAGTCCTAGCCACAGCAATCAGAAGAAAAAGAAATAAAAGGGATCCAAACTGGAAAGGAAGAAAAACTGTCACTGTTTGCAGATGACATGATACTACACATAGAAAATTCTAAAGATGCCACCAGAAAAGTGCTACAGCTCATAAATGAATTCAGTAAATTTGTAGACAACAAAATTAATATAGAGAAATCCACTGCATTTCTATACATTCACAACAAAAGGTCAGGCAGAACACTGACATAAATCATAGTGATATTTTTTCAATTCTTTTCTTAAGACAAAGGATATGAAAGCAAAAATAAATAAATTTACAAGCTTTTGCACAGCAAAGAAAACTAATGACAAAGTGAAAAGTTAATCTACTGAATGGGAGAAGATATTTGCAACTGTTAAAACCAATAAAGAGTTACTACCAAAAATATACAAACAACTCATACAACTCAATAAAAAAAACAATTAAAAAAAGGCAGAAGACTTGAATATATATTTTTCCAAAGAAGATATATAGATGACCAACAAGCACATGAAAAGATGCTCAACACTGCTAATCAGGGAAATGCAAATCAAAACCACAAAGAGCTATCACCTCATACCTGTCAGAAGGGCTATCATCAAAAAGATCACAAAAATCAAATGGTGGTGAGGATGTGGAGAAAAAGGAACCCTTGTACACTGTAGGTGGGAGTGTAAATTGGTGCATCCTGTATGGAAAACTGTGCACGTTCCTCAAAAAACCAACAATAGGGCTTCACTTTTGGCTTAGTGGTAAACAATGGTGGTAAATCGGTATCAAACAAGAGATACAGTTTGATCCCTGGTCCAGGAAAGTCCCACATGCCTCACGACCACTGAGCCCATGCACCACAGCAACTGAGCCTACGTTCTAGAGCCTGGGGGGCCGCAATCACTGAAGCCCACGTGTCCTAGAGCCTGTACTCTGCAACGAGAGAAGTCAACAACAGCAAACAAACTAGAGAGTAGCCCCTGTTTGCTACAACTACAGAAAAAAGCCTGCACAGCAACGGAGGCCCAGCACAGGCAAAAATAAATTATTTTTAAAAAACTAGAACTGTTACACCATATGATCCAGCAATTCCACTCCTGGATATAAATCCAGAAAAAAATGAAAAAAGATACATGTACCCCAAAATTCATAGTAACGTTGTTTACAATAGCCAAGACATGGNCACACACACACACCCCCCACCCCCCACCTCCAGGTGTGATCACTGTGGATACCAGTTCCCAGTGCAGCCTGTGACTCACCTCAGGCATTCTTCCCTCACCTGCAATTCTCTGACCTCTGACCTTGCCTCTTCACCATTCCCTGGTGTCCTCCCCCAACTGTTCGGCAGTTATCCCAGTCCCTTGATCCTTTTTAGCTACTCTGTTCAGTTCACACAGCTGGCTGACCACACACAGCTGTTTATGCCACCTGAGGCCTCCACCCACACCCCTGTGCATCACACTTCCCAACTCACGGTCTCTTTTCCCAAGATGACTACCTTCCATGTCCGTCCTCGGATCTCTGCTCCCCTTCACCTCCATGCCCCGGGATCTACACACTTCTCGTGCTGCTTCCAGACCTCCCGTGACCTAACACCCACGAATTTCTGCTGTTCTTCCCGGGGAATTAGAGCAGCAGCTCTGGCCTGGAGTGACCAACGGCCGTCCCCCTGGAACTCCCACCTCCGTAAAAGGCAATACGAGCAGCCGCTCAGCTCCTCAGCTGCAAACATGGCCATCAGCTTCCCTTCTGGGCTTCCCTCATCAGGACTTGGGTGTGCCTTTCTCTCACTTGTCAGGGCTGGACTGAACTGTTAACATGTTTATTTCATTAAGTATGTGGTGTCGTTTAGCCCCTCAGCTGTGTCCAATTCTTTGCGACCCCTTCCTCTGTCCATGGATTCTCCAGGCAAGAACAATGGAGCAGGTTGCCAGTTCCTTCTCCAGAGGATCTTCCTAACCCAGGGATTGAACCCGAGTCTCCTGCACGGGCACACTCCACTTCCTAAACATGGGCTGAATTGGACCAATCCCAAAGGCTCTCACTGCCAGAACAAGGCCAGCCCAGTGACCTCTCACCCAGGCTTCTGCGAGTGGTCCCCTTCCCCATCCCCCTGACACCAGTGGGGTCACTTTCTAGAAGTTAAATCAAGTCACATCACTCACCTTCCTCTCTGCTGTTGCTAGAAAAAGACCTACTCTCGCCTCCCTGGTGTATAGCAGACCCTTGCCTGCTCCCACCACACCGACAGCCCCAGACACTCTAGTTCTCTGCCCCCAACACCCCCAGATCCCCCTGCTTGTGGATTAGCACCTGCTCCTCCTGCCCAGGGACTGCTGCCCTCGAATCATCACCTGGTGCTGATACAAACGCCCCTCTCAGAGGGGTTCCCGGATCATCTCCTCCACCATCAACACTCTCCTGATGTGCCTTCTTCATTTCATCTTCTACTTCATCAGAGCTGTGGTGTTCCCAGTAGTCATGTGTGGATATGAGAGCTGGACCATAAAGAAGGCTGAGCGCTGAAGAACAGATGCTTTTGAAGTGTTGTGTTGGAGAGACTCTTGAGAGTCCCTTGGACTGCAAGGAGTNATCTTCTACTTCATCAGAGCTGTGGTGTTCCCAGTAGTCATGTGTGGATATGAGAGCTGGACCATAAAGAAGGCTGAGCGCTGAAGAACAGATGCTTTTGAAGTGTTGTGTTGGAGAGACTCTTGAGAGTCCCTTGGACTGCAAGGAGTTCCAACCAGTCAATCCTGAAGGAAATGAGTCCTGAATATTCATTGGAAGGACTGATGCTGAAGCTGAAACTCCAGTATTTTGGCCACCTGATGCGAAGAACTGACTTATTGGAAAAGACCCTGATGCTGACAAAGATTGAGGGCAGGGGGTGGCAGAGGATAAGATGGTTGGATGGCATCACCGACTCAATGGACATGAGTTTGAGTAAGCTTCAGGAGTTGGTGATGTGCAGGGAAGCCTGGTATGCTGCAGTCCATGGGGTCACAGAGTCAGACATGACTGAGCGACTGAACAACAACTGCCCTAGAGCCCACTAAAACTATATTCACTATCTGTCTCCTCGGCCAGAATTTAAGCTCTTTGAGGACTAGGTGTTGCTCTCTTGGTCATGACCGTGTCCTCAGATTCTCGCACACACCAAACATCTCATGTATTTGCTGAACACCTGCCCCACTGGGTCACGACCTTTTTAGGGAGCAAGAAAGTGCTCTAATTAGGTGTTTCTCTCCTGCACCTAACAGAAGTATGCACATGGCAGAAACAAGGTCAGATGAGACAGATGGGCCCTCCTCTCTCATGAGGTGTTACAGACAAGCCACTTGCCTGACTGCCCACCAGTGCAAGTCCGCAGGACACGGCCAACCAGTCTGGTGCACTGCTGAGGACGCAGACAGTCCTGGCCTTGACCCCACACCCACAGTCCTGATGGGGAAGCCCCCTTGATGCTGCCATTGCTCAGGTGGTTGGTGCTATGAGGCTGCAGGAGGAGGCGATTACAGAAAAGATTGAGAGGCTCAAGATCTGGTATTTCCTGTCACTACACCTTCCTGCCTTCAAGACACAACTGCTTCACTAGTGCTGGAGCCTCTGCCATGCAAAACTTCCAGACTCAGTCCCCAAACACCAAGCAAGTTTGTTTGAACAACAACTCATCAAGGGTATATCTGAGCACAGTATTTTTCAAGCCATTAACTCAATACAGTGCTTTCACTACTAACACTGTCTAAGAAATTACGGAAAAGAGCAGCACATACCTCAGTAATTAGGATACTTATGTGGGTGTGGGTGCCAGGTAGTGCTGCAAAATTTACTTCTGTTCATATTCTGTTGTTACTGTTGTTCAGTCACTCAGTTGTGTCCGACTCTTTGTGACTCCTTCCTCTGTCCATGGATTCTCCAGGCAAGAATACTGGAGTGGGTTGCTAGTTCCATCTCCAGAGAATCTTCCTGATCAAGGGATTGGACCTGAGTCTCCTGCCTTGCAGGCAGATTCTCTACCACTGAGCCCCTAGGGAAGATGATTTACTTCCTACTGTGGATCAATGTTTTCAAATGGGTAAGTCAGTCGCTGGCCTAAGTGTTATTTTCACATGTTTTTATTCCATTAAAAACAAAACCTAAACCCATAACTCATAGAACAGAATACACTTATTAAAAGTTTGGACAGTGTGCAAAATTAGTTTGGATATTTAATCCAAAGTTCAACATGAGTATAATCTTGTAAGGTGACTTCTGTCCTTTAATAAATAACACATTAAAATTATACTATTCCGGAAGCAAATCATCTCCTAACTCTTCATCAGCAAAATCTTCCTCTTCCATTCTCTTTTTGGCTGCAGTTTTGGGTCTTTCTATTTGAGGGCCAAGTGGATCCACATAGGAGGCGTCTGGGTTTCAGAGCAGATGGTGACATTAGAGGAACAGGAAAAACAGCAAATGTAGAACCAGTTAGACTCATTGTCAACAGTGAGCAACCCAAAGTGAGCAGGAACGTCTCCCAAGTCACGAGAAGCTTTGTCTGTGTTGCAGAAACTCCTGACCCCCAGAAGGACGCATCTGCCCCTCTGCCATCCCGGTAGACCCACAGGCACTCACCTGGTTCCTTGTTGCTGCTGCTCTCATAAGGCTCATCTGTGCCAGGCAATGCTCGGAGCTGGGCACTCAGTCGCTCGCCTTTGCTGCCAGCACTACAGTTCTGGCCACTGTCTGGAAAGGGAAACAACAGGTGTTGAACACACTGGGGGAATGCCACACTGCATTATGAATCTTACAGTATAGTTATCTGCCAAAAGACAGGCTGGTTGTTTCATCTGACAGCCAGTTTCCAAGGGATGTAATTCTCGTCTTCTGAAATTTTTAAGAAATCCCTTGGTGGGAAGCTCTACTATAGTCAGAGCATCACTTGAGTAGTCTTTACATGGCTCACATCCCACCAGGTGCTGGAGACACTGGCGAAAGTCTCCCAGTTTGGGGGGAGGGGCTGGGCTACTACCTGTGTGCAGCCTGGGAGCCACCCCAGCCTCACAGCCTCAGTGGGCTAGGAGGCCACAGACTCTCACTGCATGACTGTGGGTCTGGTGGAAAAGTGGCAGCAGTGACCTCTTACCTATACAAGGTCGTTCTTGTAAGACACAGCAGTGGTTTTCCAGGTGTGGCCCTGGGATCACCACAGCTGGGACCCGGTCAGAAACACAAAGTCCCAGGCCCGTTACTGGCCAGCTCAGAGAGGCTGGGGTTGGATCTGTTTTAACCAGCCTTCCCAGTGACTCCGATACATGATAAAACCTGAGGACCCCTTGTGAGGAAGGGCACTGAGGTTTATAAAACAAATTATTGAGAAATAAGGCTACAATGAGACCAGTGTGACACACAAAAAAGAACCATTTTCAAAGGCCCTCAAACATTTCAAAAAGAGCAATTTTGTACAAACTAATCATTCTGATTATATGTTCCCTATGGTCCTCTCTCCTAGGCAACACTTTAAAAATCCAGTTGTAGGCATGGCATTTATTTCAACACACCACACTTAAACCAGCTCAGGTCTGGCCTCAACTGAACTCATGAAGAAATCCCTTTCCCCTTTGTGAACTGTGATTCTCACCCAGACAGAACCACCAGAGATGTCCACGCTGAGACGTGAACGTGCATCATTGGGTCTCCCAGGGCAGAAGTGGAAGTGGTAGGACTGGGCACCCTTTAATACGCAGGCTGTGCTGTTTCTCAGTGAGCAAGTGAGGGTAGGGGACACTGCTGAGGGTGGGCCATGTCCATAGGGGCCCCATGGTGCTGCAGGAGGGGCCCAGGAGGTGAAGTGGGAAGGAATCCAGGTGGTGTCACAGCCCGGTAGACTCAGAGCCCAAAGCCAGGGAGAGCCTGGCCCCGGGCTTGAGAGAACTGGAGGCAGAGGCGCTGACAGGCAGGCTCCGGGACAGTGTGGGGGCCTGGGGAGGAGGTGGGGCCGTTGGCAATGACAGAAAACCAGGAACAAAAAGGCAAGTGTTGAGAGAGAGAAGCAAGAGAGCCAGGTGCCACCCCAGGGCCAGGCCCTGACACCTGGCCCATCGGGAAGCCCAGTTTCAGTTCCCAGAAGCTTGTTTGTGCACCAGGACTGCCTGTTTGTGTTGGGCTGACATGGGCTGGATAAGAGAAGGGAAAATTTGCTAAGAAATAGCAGCAGCAGCAGTGGGGAGGCCCCCAGGAGGCCCTTCTCCACACAGCCTTGGCCCCCCTCGGCCTGAGGCAGCATCCCAGAGGACACTCTCTGGGGCTGGACACTGTCCTCCAGGCTCTGGCTCAGCTTCAGCAGCTCTCAGGACACCTGGCTAGGGGGGCCGGAGCTTCCAAAGTGGACTTTAAATGTGAGGCCTTCTAGGGGCCTCAGCCATACCGCACAAGCCCACAATGACCCTGGAAGGCAGTTTGATGGTAGTTTTGGAAGGAACCGCTTGCTTACTTTGAACCGAGATTTCTAGAGGGAAGCATAGGATCCTGAACTTCAGTAAAGAAATGATGCTCCTCTAGGGTTATTCCTTAAAGGGACACCCAATTCAAATGCGCTCACAGCCCGGGAGCCTGCCTCCTAAGAGCAAGGGAGTGGGAGCAGAGGGTTGCTGGGGCCCTTCCTAGGCTCTACTCATGGATGCACAGGCTGATCCACAACTTCCCGGCTGCTGAGAACTGTTGGTGCACGCAGGCCCACTTTCCTCATCTACAAGCCCAATTCCAAATGGCGTTAAAGCAGGTTTCTGGGGGGAACACAGCTTCATGTCAAGAATAAAACCTGCCCTGATCTGAAGCTATCCTGGGCCATTATTTATCCTCGGTGTGAACATCCCCACTTCACTGAAGTAATGAGATGTCACCTGATACTGAGGTGATCCCCAGGGGTGATACATAGCTGGGATTCCCCTGGAGTAGTGGGGCTGCCCCTTGGGGCATCCAGGCGCCCTGCTGCCGGCAGTGGCTGCACACACCTGGGGAGCAAAGCCCCACCTTCAAGGAGAGGCTGTCTGGGCCACGGCCCCACTCTGCCAGGCAGCGCCCACAGTAGATCAGGACCTTCCAAGTCGATTCTGACTTCCTTGAGGGCAAGGGCCCCATCTCATGTCTTTGGCTCTCAGCGTGCAGCCAACAGTAATGAAGGGATGAAAGAAAGGCCTCCCTAAGCTGTGGGCCAGGCCTGCCTGCGTTGTGCTCCCTGGACCACAAGCAGACAACAGGATGAAGTCAGTCCTGTGTGCATGGCGGGGCTAAGTGTGGAAACAACTCGGATCCCAATTTAGCACTTGGTTTTCTAATTAGTTTCCTTAAAACCACCCAACTTCCCCTAAATATAACTTCTACTACCCCATGAAATAGAGAAAGAAGGTGGTTCTGTTGACGGGGGAAAAGGGGGAGGAAAACATAACAAATCTTATTAAGTAATGATGTCACAAGCAGTCACAGAGCAGGAACTCAGGAGCAGCCCAAAGCAGCAGGGTTTGCATGGCTGGTCCAGAAGCATACTGCCCAGTGCCCAGGCTGGCACCACTTCTGCACTGACACGCAGAGGTCCATCAGCATCCTGTGAGACCCCTCCTTACAACATCCATCTGAACACTGTGACACAGCGAACCTCACTGGTATGGACGCTTGCAATGATCTACCCAACACAGACCATTTACTCATCAGGGCTGGTTACTTAACAACTAACACCTGCAAACACCTGTTAATAATACAGCAGGCTGATGCTTAGAAAAGTAAAGTAAGTGAGATAAGTGACTAGAAGTGAAAGTAAGTGAGGTTTGCTATATATAAAAAAAACAAATAGGACGTTTCCGGATTGTTTCAAGGGCTTGCAGAAGCCAGTGCACTAGGATCTGCCCACCCCAGCCTCTCCAGGGCATGGACACTCACCACTGCCCGCACTCCCGTCTCTCCGGCTGCGGGGACACCCGCTGCTGTCCCGGCCAGACTTGATGCGCTAGAGCAAGAAGACCACATGTTAACAAGGACATGCTGGACACAAGTCCTGCTTCAGTGAAAATAAGAATAGATGATATCCTGCAGGGACCACCATAGCCAAACATTGATTTATTGTTAAAACACAGCCCCCAGGCCTGACTGGTCCTGCCCTCGAAGCTGGGTTCACGTGACCTGCCCTGGAGTTGGTCCCACAGGAGGAAGGCCCGGCTGTCCTGGAAATGAGGCAGGAAACCTGGAGACCCCAGTCCCACTACACACACGGATGGCGCTCGAGATTAACAGGGCAGGGCTACCCATGCTTCTGCAAGGAACTTAAAAACCAAGTACTCTCCAGGTGTGAAAGCTCAGATCTTAAACGCAGCAGCTAAAGAGGTGGAGGGAGGAGGGGACTTGAGAGTGGGCTGTTTCTGCTTTAGCCCCATGTGACAACACTGGGCCAGAACTGTTTCAGGGGGAAAAGGACAGCAGGGCTTTGAAATTCACCTTCCACAGTAAAGGCACTATTAAATCTCACAAACACCTAAGGTCTGCCCAACAGTCTACTTTCCTAGATATAAAGCACCCATAAGTCATAAGAGTTATCTCCAAACTGTGACATTCTTAGATTTCTTTCTGAATCTTATGGTTATTCTGTGTTTTGCCCAAGTTAGAATCTTTGAATTAATACTGAACTTGCCTCCAGCACTGTCAGTTTCTTGTACGTATAAAGGTTTGTTGAGAGACAGCAGTATTCAATGAATAGAAACAGACAGTGTTGGACAACTATTTACAACTGAATTAAATTTTCTCAACAAAGGTTGATATCTTATTTAGATCTTTAATACTTTGAACATAATTCCATAAATAACTCAAAGGACACATCACTTACACCCTCAAACCCGACAACTCTCCAATTTATTTGTAAATTATCAGGTCATGGATGGGGTTATTGATGATGTAGTCTCCTAGGAAGAAGAAAACACTTTTTCTCCGTGATCCAAGACTCAAGTCTGTACAATGAAACACTCCTAAAACTCCAGTGTTCCAAATATCAGTAAACATGTTCAAATTATTTTCTATTAAAAAGAAACCTCGCTGGGAACCCTCTCTCTCTCTTTGCTTCCACAGACAAAAGAAAACCCAAAGATGATGTAACAAAATAAAAATATTTATATCTATACTCAGATTATAGAAACTTGGTTTTCATCTGTGCTTAGATGTTCAGTCATGTCCAACCTTTGTGATCCCATGGACCATATAGCCCACCAAACTCCTCTGTCCATGGGATTCTCCAGGCAAGAATACTGGAGTGGGCTGCTGTTTGTTCCTCCAGGGGATCTTCCCGACTTAGGGATACAACCTGCGTCTCCTGCATTGGCAGGTGAATTCTTTACCACTAGTGCCACCTGAGAAGCCCATAGATGAATAATTACCAGCATATTTAAAAGACTTAGACAATGATAAAATAATTAAATTCGTAAAGACAAATGTCCATATAATCTTCCTCCCAGTAGAGAAGGAAGAAGGATACCTGGGGGCAGGAGGGACAGGTCCAGACTGAGGGAACCTTCTGGAAGAAGAGTAATGGAGTAGGTACATCAGTAACGGCTTACTGAGGGACCCAGCCCCACAGCGAACAGGGCAGGTGCAGACACAGGCACAGGGACACAGGCACATTTCAGGGACTGAGAAGCCTGTCTCATTTCTTTCTCAGCAGGTGGTCTGTGCTGATGCCAGGAGGAGACGCTGCCATCTTCTCAGAGTTTCTACACCTCATAAAGTTCCTGGGAATCTGGACTGATCAGGGGGAGTGAGGTATGGATACAGGACTGACATGTGAAAGAAACAGCTATGTGACAGAACAGCCACAAAAAATTACCAGGGTCTGCCTTCAGGGACACGGGAAGCTCCCCAGGTTGTTTTGCTAAGTAGGGGGAAAATCCAGGGTATAAGCAGTATTTTGTAAAAATCTCACTTTTGTTAAAAAAAAAGTTCCCATTTTAAAATGCATATTGAATATATGTTTGTAAAAATGCTTGGGAATATAAATACCAAAATGATAATAATAGTGACCTCAAAGTCATGGTTTAATGATTTTCAGATTTTTCTTTACATATTTTAATTTGAATACTACTTACAAAAGTCATCTACCTATATTTTTAGAATAACACTTGTCTCTCCAATAATATGTAAAAAAAAAAGAGATGCCATTCCCATTTTGGGGGAAAAAATGAGAGAATGTAACAGAGGAGTGTCAGAAGACAGCACCCTCCCTGCCATGAACACACAACACTGCTCCCCCACAGGGACCCACCATGTGGTGCCCTCCGGCCACACTGTCGCCTGCCCCTGAGAGCGGCCACAGGACCCGGGGCTGGGGGTGGGGCTGCAAACTCTCTCAGTGACTGGATGTTGCTGACATCCAAGTATGTGGCCATTTTCTAGCAATGCCAGTGACAGACTGGGACAAACCTGATTTCACTGTGGACAGTTTCCGAATGCTGACTGGGGGTAAGGATAAAAGCCCAGCGTTCTGTCCACCACAGGGCTTTTATTCCGTAAAAGTTAGAGCCTTGTCTTAGAACAAGGAACGGATGTTAACAAGTTAAGGATCCTTAAGGAGACTGACTTCAAATTCAATAGAAAACAGAACTGAAGACTTTTGTGGCTTCAGCTCCAAAAAACCCATGAATGTGGCTGCAGCTTCCTGCCTCTGCGCCAGGCCCTGAGGTCCAGCCATACCCTCTGAGGACCACACTGTGTTGGTCGACCGGGAAGAACTGACCTGCATTCTTTTTATTCTCTCACCAGGTGACCAGCTTCTGGAGCACCTTCCCCATTCGACTGTTTCCTGAACAGGTGAACCTAGGACTAGCACAGGGCGATGGAAGCCCACAAGGCCCCCAAGCCTCAGCAAAAGGCACCGGAGCCTCACCTGGAGAGTGTCGTCCAGCCCAAATCACTACATGCTTTGCACCAAAGATAAACATTATATGGGTTATCCTCTGGTTTTCTTTCTTGAACTTTGTAAATGCAATAATATATGAAATGTGCAAAATGTTTTTGCTACTTTTATTACAATTTCCTTTACAGTCAATTTACAGCTGTGCCATTAAGAGTTCTTCACATGGATGCTTTTTCCATTTAAGAAATATAGCCAAAAAGGTTTCTGCTCAAATAGCTTTTGGAAATTTAGGGATAAGTACCAACTACATTTTATATTAATTTTGAATGTCCCATGGTATTTTAAGTTGGCCAAAACAAACAATTTCTTGAAACTGATTTCTCTGGGGGGGGGATGGGAATGACAAATATTAAGACAGGAATTCTTTATTTATTAATGTTACAATATAACTGCTTTTTACAATGTTGTATTAGTTTCTGCTGTACAACAACATAAATCAGCTGTATATGTGCATATAACTCCTCCCTCTTGGGGAATTCTCTTTTTGAATATTTAAGAATTTAGAAATTCGATTTCTAAAATTGAACAAAGTATGAGTATGCTTCATTTCTGGATGAGCAATGAAAACTTCCTGCATTGTGTAAACTGTCTCACTCCCATCCTCTTTTGCCTCCTAGTCATTCCCTTTTATTCTCTACTTCTCTCTAGTTTGGGCTAACATTTTTCTCTTCCTTGTATTTAAAATACTCAGTCTTCAATTCCTGCTCTTCTTGTTTTGCTCTTTTCCAGTTGTACAGCAAAGTTTCACAAGTTTCTTGCAACTAATGTTTTTATGTTCAGGGAAGCAGAAACACAAAATGCTGAAAACCCAGCACTGCTGGGGGCTGCAGTGTCCCACCCTGCCCAGCTGTTTGTTGCTGCCCTCAAGGAACAGGGCGCAGGCTCCCTCCAGGCCCAGGAACTCAACCCAGAGCACAAAGGGAGAACAGCATCTTCTCCATAAGTGTTCCAGAAGAGGACACACTCCTCTGAAAAGTCAGTCCACAGAAACAAACTTCCAGCTTTAATATATTATACAGGATCTAGGGGCTTGGCGAGATCCATTATCCTGACCCACATAAACCTGAATCCATTTACACGTCCTTCTGTGGCAGTGGTTTAGTCGCTAAGTCATGTCTGACTCTTTGTGACCCCATGGACTGTAGTCCTCCAGGTTCCTCTGTCTATGGGATTTCCCTGGCAAGAATACTGAAGTGGGTTGCCATTTCCTCCTCCAGGGATTTTCTCGACCCAGGAATTGAACCCGTGTCTCTACAATGCAGGTGGATTCTTCACTGTCTAAACCACCAGGTCTACACAAATCCTTCTTCATTTGAAAACAGTTTTTAAAGTCCATGGCCTAATTTATTTTGTGTTTACTTTTCCCTTTAAATCAGACTTTGTATCCTAAGCTGGTGTTTGATCATTTGAAGGTAACCCTTCAGAAGCATAACTGTAGACCAGTGTTTCTTGAACATTGTGGATTAAAAAGTTACCTGGAGAACTTGTTTTTAAAACACAGACTCTTGGACTCCAGAGATCTAATTCCGGGGCCGGGATAGGTATAGGGTGGGGCCCCTGCTCTGTAAGACCAAGTTAAAGTTCTTTTAGCTTGATGAGGTTTTCCCAAGTGGTGCAGGGGTAAAGAAAGTGAAAGTAGCTCAGTCATGTCTGATTCTTTGCGACCTCATAGTCTATAGAGTCCATGGAATTCTCCAGGCCAGAATACTGGAATGGGTAGCCTTTCCTTTCTCCAGGGGATCTGCCCAATCCAGGGATTGAACCCAGGTCTCCCGCAGTGCNGGGGGGGGGATGGGAATGACAAATATTAAGACAGGAATTCTTTATTTATTAATGTTACAATATAACTGCTTTTTACAATGTTGTATTAGTTTCTGCTGTACAACAACATAAATCAGCTGTATATGTGCATATAACTCCTCCCTCTTGGGGAATTCTCTTTTTGAATATTTAAGAATTTAGAAATTCGATTTCTAAAATTGAACAAAGTATGAGTATGCTTCATTTCTGGATGAGCAATGAAAACTTCCTGCATTGTGTAAACTGTCTCACTCCCATCCTCTTTTGCCTCCTAGTCATTCCCTTTTATTCTCTACTTCTCTCTAGTTTGGGCTAACATTTTTCTCTTCCTTGTATTTAAAATACTCAGTCTTCAATTCCTGCTCTTCTTGTTTTGCTCTTTTCCAGTTGTACAGCAAAGTTTCACAAGTTTCTTGCAACTAATGTTTTTATGTTCAGGGAAGCAGAAACACAAAATGCTGAAAACCCAGCACTGCTGGGGGCTGCAG
This sequence comes from Neotragus pygmaeus, assembly GCA_006410875.1. Taxonomy (NCBI): domain Eukaryota; kingdom Metazoa; phylum Chordata; class Mammalia; order Artiodactyla; family Bovidae; genus Neotragus; species Neotragus pygmaeus. Next base: position 987,808 of record SJYV01012445.1, on the reverse strand, counting down.
TGTCCCACCCTGCCCAGCTGTTTGTTGCTGCCCTCAAGGAACAGGGCGCAGGCTCCCTCCAGGCCCAGGAACTCGACCCAGAGCACAAAGAGAGAACAGCATCTTCTCCATAAGTGTTCCAGAAGAGGACACACTCCTCTGAAAAGTCAGTCCACAGAAACAAACTTCCAGCTTTAATATATTATACAGGATCTAGGGGCTTGGCGAGATCCATTATCCTGACCCACATAAACCTGAATCCATTTACACGTCCTTCTGTGGCAGTGGTTTAGTCACTAAGTCATGTCTGACTCTTTGTGACCCCATGGACTGTAGTCCTCCAGGTTCCTCTGTCTATGGGATTTCCCTGGCAAGAATACTGAAGTGGGTTGCCATTTCCTCCTCCAGGGATTTTCTCGACCCAGGAATTGAACCCGTGTCTCTACAATGCAGGTGGATTCTTCACTGTCTAAACCACCAGGTCTACACAAATCCTTCTTCATTTGAAAACAGTTTTTAAAGTCCATGGCCTAATTTATTTTGTGTTTACTTTTCCCTTTAAATCAGACTTTGTATCCTAAGCTGGTGTTTGATCATTTGAAGGTAACCCTTCAGAAGCATAACTGTAGACCAGTGTTTCTTGAACATTGTGGATTAAAAAGTTACCTGGAGAACTTGTTTTTAAAACACAGACTCTTGGACTCCAGAGATCTAATTCCGGGGCCGGGATAGGTATAGGGTGGGGCCCCTGCTCTGTAAGACCAAGTTAAAGTTCTTTTAGCTTGATGAGGTTTTCCCAAGTGGTGCAGGGGTAAAGAAAGTGAAAGTAGCTCAGTCATGTCTGATTCTTTGCGACCTCATAGTCTATAGAGTCCATGGAATTCTCCAGGCCAGAATACTGGAATGGGTAGCCTTTCCTTTCTCCAGGGGATCTGCCCAATCCAGGGATTGAACCCAGGTCTCCCGCAGTGCAGGCAGATTCATCATCAGCTGGGCCACAAGGGAAACCGAAGAAACGAGTGGGTAGCCTATCCCTTCTCCAGGGGATCTTCCCAACCCAGGAATGGAACTGGGGTCTCCTGCACTGCAGGCAGATTCTTTACCAACTGAGCTATCAGGGAAGCTGCTTCCTAATGAAGCAGAGGTAAGAGACACAGGTTCAGTCCTGGGTCAGCAAGATCCCCTGGAGGAGGAAATGGCAACCGACTCCAGAGTTCTTGCCTGAAGAATCCAGGACAGATTTTATAAAGAATAAAACAGATCACATCCTCCAAGCAAACACAAGATAATCATATTTTGAAAGCAAATATGGAACTTAGGTTTAATTATCTAAGGTAATTATCTAAGTTCTTGAAAAAGTTTAAGCTTAAAGAATATATTTCTTTCTATGAAACACAGATACTCAAAAATAACGTTAAATTTTTAAATAGTCTAGTCTCAAACACAGGAGGGAGTACTCACTTTCAGAAGTAAAAATACTGCAGGGAACACAAACACATACAACCCTTCAGGCACCAGCACTATCCTCAGTGCCATGTCCTACTATACAACAGAGCAGCCCAACAAAAAACCACCACTGCTACACACGAGTCCCTGCACCCTGGTTCCCACAGGCATGGACATCTCTCCAGCTGAAGTCAGGTCTATAAATTAATCTACGGTTATTTGTAGCAGGAAAATTACCATTGTTAGTCTATTAGTAGCCACCCACTAAGGACTACATTGAATCTAATGCACTTCCTCCAATTAGGAACAAGGGTTTGACAGAAATTTATGCTAAAACTACAGTTTCAGTTATCTCTCCTTTCATGCTAGAGCATAAAAATAATTTCAACTTAGTTTTATTGACAGAAGCCCTGACATCACTCAGATGAGCACAAAAGGCTGACGTTTTCAGAATCAACAGACAGCAGTTTTCAGCTCATTCATGTGAGATACCTGTTCTCTGATTTCTTTCATTTTTTCCAATCTCTTTAGTTTTGTTGCATATTCTTGAACTTCTTTCAATCCAATGTCTGTGCAGAGACGGACCAAGAAACGTAGACCTAAATTATGAAAAGCATTTTCAGAGAAGTGTTCATACATGGTGTTCAAAGAACAAATCAATACACTCAATCCTTGGGGACACAGTCTGAATGATGCTCACAAATAGTGTTTGTTTCTCCTGAAAAATCTCAGCAGTTTGCATTCCTGGTCTTCCAAGAAGTGGCCTCCTTGAAGGAGGGCTTAGAACGACTTGGCACACCTGCCCGCTGCCCTTCAGGGGAGACCATGACATCTACAGTTAGAGCCTTTAGCTCCTCACCTGTTTCTCCTTTATGCATTTATGACTCCTGACATGTTATATATTTATTGTCTTTTTCCTTCCCACTAGAATCCAAGCTCCACAACGCCAGGATTTTCATCTGTCTTGTTTTCTGCCATGTCTATAGGGTAGGAACAGTGCCATGTACCAGCACTGCAGTCACCTGATGACTTTTCTGGGTTCATCAGAAAAATACTCTGCTCAAAGTGAGGCTGCACATGGGTGCAAGTGTTTCTCCTATGCTAGCATCAAGGTAGGCTACTGATTACACCTGTTCTGAAACTTACCCAGGCCCAAGTGTCCTGGATATTCCCTGTGGCATAGATAATCATTCGACTTTTATAAGGAATCCTAAACTCTCTTTAAAGAAAGAAATGTGGCCTTGCTGGGAGGCGCTCGCTCTGCCATACAATGCAGAGGTGCTGTGACTACTGTGGTGGTCCTCCACCCATGTCAAGTGCATCCCCAGGGGACACCTGGCAGCACCCAACAGAAGGTATGCAGCTGGCACTCTGTGGGTGGAGGCCAAGGATGCTGTTAGACATTCTGACGACCCCACAACAGAATTATCCAATCCCCAACGTCAGTGGTGCAGAGGCTGGGAAACTCTGCCTAGCAGACTGCTAGGTTTCCATTTCCAAAATGGAATTACTATTACTACTACTATAATGGGCTTCCCTGATAGCTCAGGTGGTAAAAAATCCACTTGCAATGCAGGAGACCTGGGTTCAATTCCTGGGTTGGGAAGATCTGCTGGAGAAGGGATAGGCTACCCACTCCAGCATTCTTGGGCTTCCCTTGTGGTTCAGCTGGTAATGAATCTGCCTACAATGTGGGAGATGTGGGTTCAATACCTGGGCTGGGACTACTATAATGATTATTCTATCACTGCTCCCATTTAATGTCTAAAGCATCAGTTCCCCAGTGTGGCCGAGCTTAAGAATTATATTCAAAGTTGTTAAAAAAAGAAACAGGAAAAAATCACATATCCAGGTCCACTGCAAACCTAAGGAGACTCTCTGTGGGCTGGGCTATGAATTTTTGGTTTTTACAGGCTTTACAAGCAATCCCCATGTATCCTGTTTTTTTGACTGGTGTTTGGAAACTGCTGTGAGCTAATGAACCCACATCTGAGCAGTATTACAAAACCCCTTGCTCCTAGGCTCCTTTCAAGGCCGTAATTCTGAGCTCTTAAAAGCCAAATTGACATAAATATTACTGAAGGAACATGCAGCATATCTAACCCTTGGATTGGACTGTGACACTGAAAACTTGGCCCAGAAAAGATCCGTTTTTACTGAAATGTGCTGTTTGGTGTACACAGTCACGAGGACAACATTCATAATGGTCTTTCCACACATGTATTCTACTTGTTGCAGGGATGTTAGCAGGAGCGCCGACGTTTCTCAGTGACCTTGCCCACCCTCCTGGCGTCTCAACACGACTGCAGCAAGAGCTGAACAGATCTGCTTCCTCCAAAAGAACTACTTCCTATTTTGCTCATAAATAGTAAAGATTTCATTCATATAAACCATCATGTTTTCTCTTTTTCTTTTAGCCTCAAGGCTGCTGCTGCTGTTGCTAAGTTGCTTCAGTCGTGTCCAACTCTGTGTGACCTCATAGACGGCAGCCCACCAGGCTCCACCATCCCTGGGATTCTCCAGGCAAGAACACTGGAGTGGGTTGCCATTTCCTTCTCCAATGCATGAAAGTGAAAAGTGAAAGTGAAGTCACTCAATCGTGTCCGACTCTTCATGACCCCATGGATTGCAGCCTACCAGGCTCCTCCATCCATGGGATTTTCCAGGCAAGAGTACTGGAGTGGGTTGCCATTGCCTTCTCCAAGCCCCAAGGCTGCTCAGGGCCAAATACAGTTTAGTAAGAATATACAACCTAGAATACAGTATTCTTCCCTGAAAAGTCCCATGGACAGAGGAATCTGGGAGGTTACAGACCAGAGGGTCACAGAGAGTCAGACACAACTGAGTAAACACACATAATACAGTTATTTTGTCCTCTTCCAGATCCTGATCTTGTTGTTACTGTAACACTGCATTATTATTTCAAATTGCATCAAACCCACTGTGCAGTAAGATTGAGATAAATATTTTATACAAAGCCAACTTTATAAAAGGGAAATAAGGTTAACATAACATTTAAAAATAATCTAATAAAAACTTCATTTGCTGTCAGTATCAGCAAGATTATTAGCATTCTATTATCATAAATTCTAAAGGTATATTTTCAATCTCAAAAAGTTATACTTTAAATGGATAGTTTAAAAGGCCTTTTCTATAAAATACCAGAGTTTATAAACTTTAAAAAATCAGTAATAAACCAAAATCTAGTCTTAAAATTTCATAAAGCTTTGAAATATAGATATGTTTGCTATAGAAGAGAATTAAGTGGTACATTTATTTGTTTTTAACCAAAGCCTCACTTTTAAAAAAATTCTTTTTTTTGGCCAGGCTACGGAATTAGCGGAATTTAGTTCCCTAACCAGGGATTGAACATGGGCCTTCAGCAGTGAGTGAGTGAAGTCCTTTCCACTAGACTGCCAGGAAATTTCCCAATGATGTATTTAAATCTACCAACAATTAAATTCTATAAAAATGTGTGCTAAGTCACTTCAGTCTAACTCTTTGTGACAATATGGACTGCAGTCCACCAGGCTCCTCTGTTCATGGGATTCTTCAGGCAAGAATACTGGAGTGGGTTGCCACATCCTCCTCCAGGGGATCTTCCTAACCCAGAGACCGAACCTGCATCTCTTAACATCTGCTGCATTAGCAGGCAGGTTCTTTACCACTAGCACCACCAGGTACTTGCATAGTCAATTTTTCTGATCCTATCATCACATATTTGAATACATGTAACAAAAGTTATAGGTTGGTATCTACATATGCAGCTACTGTAGCAAAGGTAATTATTACATCTTTAGACATAAAATGTGAGAACCTATACCCTCACAAGTTATAAACTGTAGTCCCACTTACATTCTACATTTTCTGGAAATTTTCTGTGAATATCTTTATAAGTATCTAATGCTTTCTGGTAGTTACCTATAAGTAAAAAAGAAAACAAACAAGCAATTATAGAAATTCGCAGGATTCAGCCAAGGACTAACTTAAATTCCATATGCTGGCACTACTTCATTGGTTTAGAAGAATGACTTTCATACTTGCCACAAGTGTAAGTAACCACTCTTAATACAACCTCTGGAAGAAAATGCACAAATAAATCTGAAAAAGGAATAAAAGTAGATGCAAACCAGTGATGGCTGAAACTTAGTTCGACTTCTTAAAATAATTTGAGAGACTAATGAATGTTATTCACTTGGAAAAGATGAAAAATAACTTGTTTTGCGGTTTTTATTTTGAAACATTAAGAAGTTTATAGGAGGCATTTTATTTTGTAATAAAGTAATTTAGCTTCACATATCAGCAAAGAATTTTTAAAAAGTGAATTTTGGATCAAAGATGTTTGCGAAAATCTCAGGAAATAGCTTTGGCTCTGTGTAGGCCTCCATGTACAAGAGGGCAGCCGCCGTCAGAGTCTGGCGGGAATGACCGAGGTGAAGCAGGAACGTCCAGCTCGGATTTGCCGGGTTAGCTGAGGCAGCTTCTCTTCCCCTGACCTACACATCGGAGCTCAGCCCAGAGGACCTCACACACACACTTCACAGACGGGCGTTCTGTGAGTTCAGGCAACTGATGTAATAAAATGTGTGTACACAGCAAGGTTACACTGCCAACAGGAACATAACTTTTTTCTTTATTGTGGTAACCACTGTGTCTTTCATATAACGCCTCAAATATGTGTGCTTATCAAAAGTTAATAAATACACAAAATCAGAACACATGTGTATACATAATGACCTAAATGACAGAAAGAAGCAACATATATTAAAATGAATAAGAGCATTTACCGCTTCTTCTAAAACAACTAGCTACCATCAGCTGCCATTTCACTTGTGTAGGCCTATAAAAGAAATAAATTAGATGAAATTAGATGAAATGAAAATAATCTGTGGTCATACAACTTTATAAAGCCATTTACCTATACTATCTTCTGATTACTTTTTGATATATGATTAGATCATCTTTGTTATTAAAAACAGCATATATATAATGTCCTTCACCATCATCTGCTGTATTTTGATATTAGGAAATTTAGATTCAGAGTCCTTCAACCTAATTCACACCTTTATTTAGCTGTAAGAATAAAGCTCACAAATCTAGGTAAAGTTCTCAGCATTCTATATTAAACCTTTGCCAGTTTTTTGGCTTAGTACCTCGGGCTTGGATATTTAGTACCTAATGGCAATTTTTGACCTTGTATTTGAACAATTAGATTTCAACTAAAAAGAAAGTAAAAAAGAATTCTACTCATCCTTTTTTTATCAACTTAAAAAGAAATAAATGAATTTTTTTTCTAAAATAAACATGGCCAGGATTTCTAAAGAGTACTATTAAAAATTTCTAAGAAAAAAAAATTGGCAAAATAAAAGACTAGGGAATAATTTAATGCTCTCTTCACTCTATTTTTCCAAATCAAATATGTAGTTGATTTACAGTATTAGTTTCAAGTGTACAACATAGTGATTCAAATGACTCCATTTAAAGTTGTTCTAAAATATAGGCTATATTCCCTGTGCTGCACAATATGGCTTTGTGTCTTATTTATTTTATCCCCATAAACACTCCCTCCCCACCTTGTCCTCCACCTCCATTTCCCCCACATTTAAAACTGTTAAAATTCAGTTAGGCCAAATACAAAGCAGAGCATGGTATAACCCAACTGTTTTTGAATCAGACATGTATAGAACATTCTGATATGAGCCTAAAGCCATCTTCAAAAGTTGCATTCTTAATATATAACATATGGAGAAGGCAATGGCAAACCACTTTAGTGTTCTTGCCTTAAGAACCCCACAAACAGTATGAAAAGGCAAAAAGATATGACACTAAACTGTATAATGCATATCAATTATAAATTGAGACAAGTGAAACATTTCTATTAGGGTTCTTTCAGAAATTAAACTCTGCCCTTGGACTGAGATAGTAATTTTCTAACTGATAAAGAAATAATAGTTGCTTGCTGAGATGTGAAGTACCTTCTTTAGGTACCTTAAAGAAGTTTGTTTTTTTTTTAACTTGTGCATAAAAAGTAAATATATTTATCATAATAAAGACTGAGTCAAATGAAACACAGCAAATGGAAATGACGCATGAATGTTCACTACAACTGTTCAGGAGAGCAGCACGTCTATCAGATTTCAGACATTTAACTAAACACAAAATCATAACAGTTACTTACTGTATAAGAGAAGCTCTTTCAAAGTACTGAATGGCTTTTTCACAAAACTGGGTGTCAATGTAATAGGCCCCGAGCCACTCGATGACCTCAATGTTGGACGGGAAATACCTATACGACTGGAGAGTGAACTAGTCAACAACAGTTCAGTCTGCAGCATTTACCCACTGGCCACAGTAATTTACCCAGTGTGACATGTCTTAATTAAAACACATCAGCTGTCAGAAGCACTGTACAAGCTTTGAAACTGCAAAAGATTTGGAGAACT
>SJYV01012445.1:954845-974471 GCA_006410875.1 Neotragus pygmaeus | reverse complement strand
CACCTTTCCCAACAGGACAACAAACTCCATACACACCGGGGCCTCTGCTCTCAGGGACCCTGGCAGATGAGCAAGCAGTTTCGTGAGATGGAAGGAGCACCTCCCAGCCTCAGGTGATGGGGCGTCAGGTCAATCCAGGCCCTTCAGGCAGGATGTGAGGGGGCTTTGGTGACTTCAAGCACTAAGTCTTATTATAGAGCAACAGACCGCACACTGGACACGAGCCGCACACCTTGGACTATGTCACCCACGTGACACCCCAGACTGGTCACTCAACCTCAAACAGAACCAGGAGCAGTGAGTCACTGGTCAGAGGCTGCAGTGGCTCTGCTTGGCTGACCACTCAGTTCTCCTCCTTGTAAGTTTTTCTTGGTCTCCTCCTGCACACTCATCCAACCTGATAAAAATCTGGTCAGGAAGTAAATCATCTTCACAAAGTCCACTGAAGATTTTCTAGATCTAACGGGCTGGCTGCAGCGGACACCTGTCCAGGAACAGCTGGGAACGCCAGGTTCTGGCCTTGCTGTCAGCCCGCTCATGACCCTGGGGCAGGCAGGGGCCCCTCCTGGGAGCAGCTGCAGGTACAAAGGCCCAGACCTACCCCAGCAGGGAAGGTCCTCAGGGTCAGCTGATGGCATGAAGGCCAAGCCCTTCCTCTCCCCTCCCTGCCCCTGTAGGACCCCCACCTCCAGCCTGAGATCTCTGTTCTCCCGCACCGGCTCTCTGCTCTCAAGACTCCTGCTTCCCTTCGTGCCTCCCACCCATCAGAGTCATCATGCTGTGAGCTTCTCCTCTCCTGTCTCCATCTGACTGGCACTCTGGCCTCCTCGATTCCCACCCTGCACTCTGTGCCCCACTTGCTCCCTAGACACACAGCTGCTGTCTTCATACCAGAGCTGGGCCTTCAACAACAGTCACTCTCACATTTCTGGAGGCTGGAGGGCAAGGATCGAGGGGCCAACAGGCCTGGTGTCCAACAAGGGCCCTGTCCAGACCTGCAGGTGCCCACTTGCTGTGTCCTCAGAGGGCAGAGCTCTGGTCTTCTCTTCTTCTAACAAAGGCACAAATCCCCTCACAGCCTTGGCTAAACCTAAGCCCCCAGCTCCAAATACCATCACATGGGGTGTGAGGACTACAAATATGAACCCAGGGGAGATGGTCCTCCTATTCACAGCATCTATTATCAAAGCTTAAACCTCCTAAGAGACAACGAGCCAAGTCCATCTCTCATCCTGACGTCCCAGCTGGGATCAATTCCAAGGTCCTCATTCCAGGACAGCCCTTGCCCTCCTGTCCACAAAGCCAGTCCAGCACCCCCCAACCTCGCCCTGGTGTCATACTCCCCCAGCTCCTCCAGAGCCTCGCCTTGGAACCAGCACAAAAACACATGGCTCCAATACATGCTTGTGAAAAGCAGAACTCACCAAGTAATACAGGAAAGAGAGGTTGGTCGCAGCTGCACTCTTCACTCTACTGTCCTTTTTTTCAAACATTTTTAAGGTCTCCACAGCCTAGAAATGAAAAATCTGCAAGTTGTTACCCTGATAACATGACAGCACTTAGACTGAAGTAGGGGACAAGATTAGCATACCTGGACAGAGGACCCGGAAAGGCCAGGGGTGGCTAGTATGTTAAGGAGGACAGGTGACAGATCAGGAAATCAGTGATTATCAGGACTTGTGAAAAAGGGCAAACTAGAAACAGTTAAAATTTCACAAAGGTCCCATCACTTCAAGGCAAACAGATGGAGAAACAATGGAATCAGTAACACTTTATTTTCTTGGGCCCCAAAATCACTGCAGACAGTGACTGCAGCCATGAAATTAAAAGCTCCTTGGAAAAAAAGCTATGACATACCTAGACAGTGTTTTAAAATGCAGAGACACTACTTTGCCAACAAAAGTCCATATAGTCAAAGCTATGGTTTTTCCTGTAGTCGTGTATGGATATGAGAGTTGGACCATAAAGAAGGCTGAGCACCAAAGAATTGATGCTTTCAAACTTTGGTGTTGGAGAAGACTCTTGAGAGTCCCTTGGACTGCAAGGAGATCAAACCAGTCAATCCTAAAGGAAATCAACCCTGAATATTCACTGGAAGGACTGATGCTGAAGCTGAAGCGCCAATACTTTGGTCACCTGATGCGAAGAGCTAACTGGTTGGAAAAGACGCTGATGCTGGGAAAGACTGAAGGGAAGAGGAGAAGGGGGAGACAAAGGATGAGATGGCTGGATGGCATCACTGACTCAGTGGAGCTGAGTTTCAGCAAGCTCCAAGAGATAGTGAAAGACAGGGAAGCCTGGCATGCTGCAGTCCATCGGGTCGCAAAGAGTTGGACACAACTGAGCGACTGAACGACAACAAGAAATAGTGAAGTTACGAACACAACTGGTGGGTCCACAGACGATTAGATTTGGCTGAGGGAGCAATGACAGTGGTTCTGTGAGCCTGTGATGTAGTCAGTGTTTACTTAAAGAAGACCACCTTTTCTCAGAGAACAATTAAAAAAGTCAGATAACTCACTAAAAATACTTCTGAGGGCACTAGAGAGCTACTGAGGCAACAGAATTTGAAGCCAAGATTCAACAAACGCTGAGCCTAAATAAGCCCAAGTGAAAGAAAAGGCTGAGAAACATTCTTAAAACATGAGGGTCCTGTGGATGGAGGTGAAGAGAAGGAGAGACATGATTGCAGCCCCAGGAAGGGAGACACAGCTGATCAGCCTCAAAAGTGGGATAGGAGCAATTCTGGAGCATTACAAAGTGACCTGCTGTAGATCCAAATGTGACTACACTCTGTGGCAAGAAGACTTTAAAAGCATGTTCTTAACCCTTTGCAAGTCTGAGATGTCCCTACCAAGCAGGACACATGGGATGCCAGACTTAGATGAAATAATAAATGTATTTAGAATCTCCAATATCCACTTAAAAACATGGACAGAATAAAAACATATTTCATATTTTAAGATTCTAAACTATAATATTCTGAAAAGACTACATAATTAAATTCTAATAAAAGGAACATTCTCAGGTATTTTTGGCTCTGAAGTAGGCAGTTTTCAAAATGTTCTTTACATGTTTTATGAATGTCTCCAACATTTGTTTTTAAAAGTAAAATAATATAAATGTATTTATAAATGAAACTGATAAAAGTTAACTTAATAAAATTTAGCTGTAAATAGAAAAACAAATAATGAAAATAAACAGTGTTAGTTTGGGGTTTTTTATCCCCCCCAAGAAGAATTGTTGTGGCTGTTCAGTTGCTAAGTCATGTCTGACTCTTTGTGGCCCCATGAACTGCAGCACAGCAGGTTTCCCTGTCCTTCACTATCTCCTGCAGTTTGCTCAAACTCATGTCCATTCAGTTGGAGATGTCATCTAACCATCTCATCCTCTGTTTCCCCTTTCTCCTCCTGCCCTCATTAGGAAAACAGGTAAATCTCTGTTTTGGTTTCTTTTCCTGGCTGATGCTGTCTGAAGCTACAGGCTTCAGCTTTCCTGAATGTGTCCATCTAACAACACTGGCCTTCACCCTGTCCATATGCAGCTCTAATGGAGTTCTTTCTCTGCTATAGAGATGACCACAGGGACCTCCCTAGCGGTCCACTGATTAGGACTCTGTGCTTCCACTGTTGGAGGCATGGCTCCACTCCTGATCAGGAATTAAAATCTCTGCAAGCTGCCTAGCATGGCCAAAAAAAGAAGGAAACAGGAGTAATAGGTCAAAATTAAAAACACAGCATTGTTAAAGGAAATTATGTTTAGAAATAAAAATATTACTCTACTTCATAATAATCACAGGTAATAGTATTCTAGAAAAGAGTTTCATAATAATATCGCTTTGATCATGAAATTCCATCTAAACACTTTTTTTCTGGCTGGTTTTATTTATGAAATGAGAGTAAGTGCACAAGCCAAGCAGACCCAGTGGGGACGATGACAACCAGGGGATACAGCAGAGCTCCATCTCATCCACTCCACCCAGGGTCCCCTCCCCGTGGCTGACTGTATTCAGACCTACCCAAATACTAGGCTGTCAGAGCAAGCAGGGCCTGGGAGGTGAGGGGGACAGTCCCTGTGCATCTAAACACTTCTTTAAAACTTACTTGATTAAAGTCCTTTTGTCTCAGGTATGTAATTGCTTTGTTTATTTCCAGATCATTTGCCAGCTCTACATACTGAGAGGCTTTCACAACTTCAACACACCTATAAAATAAAACATAAAACAGGTTATTTTAGGGGACTTCCCAGGTGGTACAGTGGTTAAGACTATGCACTCCCAATGCAGGCGGCATGGGTTAGACACCTGGTCAGGGAACTAGACCCTACATGCTACAACTAAGAGTTCATATGCCGCAGCTCAACACCCCTTGTACCCAACTAAGGCCTGCTGTTGCTGCTGCTAAGTCACTTCAGTCGTGTCCGACTCTGTGTGACCCCATAGACAGCAGCCCACCAGGCTCCACTGTCCCTGGGATTCTCCAGGCAAGAACACTGGAGTGGGCTGCCATTTCCTTCTCCAATGAATGAAAGTGAAAAGTGAAAGTGAAGTTGCTCAGTGGTGTCTGACTCTTCACGGCTCCATGGACTGCAGCCCACCAGGCTCCTCCGTCCATGGAATTTCCCAGGCAAGAGTACTAGAGTGGGGTGCCATGACCTGGTGCAGCCAAATAAATAGATACGTAATTTTTAAAAACATTATAACTTTTAGAGTGTCCTTTGCTAATTTACCATATGATTTGCTTGATAAGCAGAAATCACTATTTGTAATTATTTATTCATTTTTCTAATAACAAAATTTTAAATCAATAAAAGAAAACACCATGTCCATCCAATCACAGTGAATTTCTTTCTTACCAGTCATAACCTACAGCAAAGGATGTTTCAATTACAGGAGCAATGAGTTTTGCAGCTGTCATGATATACTTTTCTGCCATGGCTTTTCTACATCAAAAAAACAAAACAGTTTTACTTAGAAATACAGTATAAAAAGTTTCAATTTACTCCTTAAAATATAAATTTATGATACTTGAGAAGACCAGAGAAACAGCTCTAGAAAGAATGAAGCAGCTGGGCAAAAGTGGAAATGTTGATCAGCTGTGGATGTGCCTGGTAGTGAAAGTAAAGTCTGATGCTGTAAAGAACAATACTGCATAGGAAGCTGGAATGTTACACCTATGAATCAAGGTAAATTGGATATGGTCAAGCAGGAGAGGGGAGAGTGAACACTGAGATCTTAGGAACTAAAGATCTTAGGAACTAAAGTTCACTGAGATCTTAGTGAACTAAAATGGATGAGAATGGGTGAATTTAATCAGTGACCATTATATCTACTACTGTGGGCAAGAATTCTTTAGAAGAAATGGACTAGCCCTCATAGTCAACATAAGAGTCCAAAATGCAGTACTTGGGGGCAATCTCAAAAACAACAGAAGCATCTCGGCTCGTTTCCAAGGCAAATCATTCAATATCACAGTAATCCAAGTCTATGCCCCAACCAGTAATGCTGAAGAAGCCAAAGTTGAATGGTTCTATGAAGACCTACAAGACCTTCTAGAATGAACACCAAAAAAAGATGTCCTTTTCATCACAGGGGACTGGAACGCAAAGGTAGGAAGTCAAGAGACACCTAGAGCAACAGGCAAGGTTGGCCTTGGAGTACAAAAGGAAGCAGGGCAAAGACTAATAGAGTTTTGCCAAGAGAATGCACTGGTCATAGCAAACATGCTCTTCCAACAACACAAGAGACGAGTCTCAACATGGACATCACCAGATGGTCAAATTATTTGCAGCCAAAGTTGGAGAAGCTATACACAGTCAGCAAAAAAAGACCAGGAGCTGACTGTGGCTCAGATCATTAGCTCCTTACTGCAAAATTCAGGCTTAAATTGAAGAAAGTAGGGAAAACCTCTAGTTTATGACCTAAATCAAATCATTTATGACTATACAGTGGAGATGACAAACAGATTCAAGGGATTCGATTTGGAGGAAGACTGCCTGAAGAACTATGGATCGAGGTTCATAACATTGTACAGGACAGGGTGACCAAAACTATCCCCAAGAAAAAGAAATGCAAAAAGGCAAAGTGGTTGTCTGAGGGGGCCTTACAAACAGCTGACAAAAGAAGAGAAATGAAAGGCAAAGAAGAAAGGGAAAGATATATCCATGTGAATGCAGCACTCCAAAGACTATCAAGGAGAAATAAGAAAGCCTTTTTAAGTGAAGAATCAAACAAACAGATGAAAACAATAGAATGGGAAAGACCAAAGATCTCTTCAAGAAAACTGGAGATACTAGGGGACTATGTCATGCAAAAATGGGCACAATAAAGGACAGAAATGGCAAGGACCTAACAGATGCAGAAGAGATTAAGAAGAGGTGACAAGAATACACAGAAGAACTACACAAAAAAGGTATTAATGACCGGGATAACCACAATGGTGTGGTCACTTGCCTAGAGCCAAATATCCTGGAGTGTGAAATCAAGTGGGCCTTAGGAAGCATTACTGTGAAGAAAGGTAGCGGAGGTGATAGAATTCCAGATGAGCAATTTTAAATCCTAAAAGATGATGCTGTTAAAGTGTTCACTCAATATGCCAGCACATTTGGAAAACAGCAGTGGCCACTGGACTGGAAAAGGTCAGTTTTCATTCCAAATCCAAAGACAGGCAATGCCAAAGAATGTTCAGATTACTGCACAATTGCACTCATCTCACATGACAGTAAGACTATGCTCAAAATCCTTCAAACTAGGCTTCAGCAGTACATGAACCGAGAACTTCCAGATATACAAGCTGGGTTTAGAAAAGGCAGATGAACCCGAGATCAAATCACCAACATCTGGTGGATCATAGAAAAAGCAAGAGAATTCCAAAAAATCATCTGCTTCAATGATTATGCTAAAGCCACTGACTGTATGGATCACAACAAACCATGGAAAATTCTTAGACATGGGAATACTAGACCTCCTTACCTGCCTCCAGAGAATCCTGTATGCAGGTCAAGAAGCAACAGAACTGGACATGGAACAGCAGACCGGTTCCAAATCAGGAAAGGAGTACATCAGGGCTGTATATTGTCACCACGCTTATTTAACTTATATGCAGAGTACATCATGAGAAAAGTTAAGCTAGATGAAGCATAAGCTGGAATCAAGATTGCCAGGAGAATATCAACAATCTCAGATATGAAGATGACACCACCCTTATGACAGAAAATGAACTAAAGAACCTCCTGATGAAAGCCAAAGAGGAGAGTGAAAAAGTTGGCTTAAAACTCAACATTCAGAAAACTACGATCATGGCATCTGGTGCCATCATTTCATAGCAAACAGATGGGGAAACAATGGAAACAGTGACAGACTTTATTTTTTTGGTCTCCAAAATCACTGCAGATGGTGATTGCAGCCATGAAATTAAAGGACACTTGTTCCTTGGGAAAAAAAGCTATGACTAACCTAGACAGCATATTAAAAAGCAGAGACATTACTTTATCAACAAAGGTCCATCTAGTCAAGGCTATGGTTTCTCCAGTAGTCATGTATGGATGTGAGAGTTGGACCATAAAGAAAGTTGAGCACCAAAGAATTGCTTTTGAGCTGTGGTGTTGGAGAAGACTCTTGAGAGTCCCTTGGACAGCAAGGAGATCCAACCAGTCCATCCTAAAGGAAATAAGTCCTGAATATTCATTGGAAGGACTGATGCTGAAGCTGAAACTCCAATACTTTTGGCCAACTGATGGGAAGAACTAACTCACTGGAAAAGACTCTGATGCTGAAAAAGATTGAAGATGGGAGAAGCGGCTGACAGAGGATGAGATGGTTGAATGGCATCACCGACTCAATGGACATGAGTTTGAGTAAACTCCGGGAGTTGGTGATGGACAGGGAGGCCTGGTGTGCTGCAGTCCATGGGGTTGCAAAGAGTCGGACACAACTGAGCTGAACTGAACTCCTCCTTGGAAGAAAAGTTATAACAAGCATAGACAGTATATTAAAAAGCAGAGATATCACTTTGCCGACAAAAGTCCATCTGGTCAAAGCTATGGTTTTTACAGTAATTGTGTACGGATGTGAGAGTAGGACCATAAAGAAGGCTGTGCACCAAGAAATGATGCTTTTGAACTGTGGTGTTGGAGAAGACTCTTGAGAGTCCCTTGGACTGCAAAAAGATCAAACCAGTCGATCCTAAAGGAAATCAACCCTGAATATTCATGGAAGGACTGATGCTAAAGCGCCAATACTTTGGCCAGCTGATGCAAACAGCTGACTGATTGGAAAAGACCCTGATGCTAGGAAAGATTGAGAGGAGGAAAAGGAGGCGACAGAGAATGAGATGGTTGCATAGCATCACTGACTTAATGGACGCGAGTTTGAGCAAGCTCCAGGAGATGGTGAAGGACAGGGAAGCCTGGTGCTGCAGTTTATGGGGTCACAAAGAGTCGGACATGACCTAGCGACTGAACAACTACGATAAATACAAGCATAAACACTGTCTATGGGCAGCTATGTTAGCAATCTATTTACAAATCAGGTTGAAAACCACGACTGGGAAACAGGATTAGAAGGTCATAACGATGTGTGGGATCAGCAGTTCTTGGTCTGTGATGCCTCTGATGAAAGAAGCAAAGCAGGGAGTGGAAGCAGGAGGGAGGGATGCAGGGGACAGACACAGGAGTCTGCAGCTGAAGCTCTGGGACCTGCACCATCTGGGGAGGTGAGAGTGAAAACCACCATTGAAGAAGCTATGGTAAATACTAGAACTGAACTGCTACATGTCTCTACAGAGCTGCCTAATCTTCACCTTTCATACAAATGGAATCAGATTCATGTTTACGGTAGCATATGTCAGCATTTCATTTATTTTATGGCTAAATAATATTTCATTGTATGGATAGACCAGATATTTTTCATCCATTCACGTTGTGGACATTTGGGTTGCTTCCCTTCTTGGATGGCTGCTATGAACATCTGTTAAGTGACTGTGCAGATGTATGCTCTAATTTTAAGCATGTTCATAACTGCTCATTGAAGCATTTTTATCATGGTTGCTTTAAAATTTATCAAATAATTCTAACATCTCTGTTATTTCAGTGTTGGCATCTATGGATTGTCTTTTTTTCACTGAGATCTTCCTGGTTCTTGGTTGGTAAGTGATTACTGATCAAAACTTGGACATTTTGCGGAGTTCCCTAGCAACCCAGTGGTTAGGGTTCTGGGTTTTCACTGCCATGGTCTGGGTTCAATTCCTGGGTCAGGGAACTGAGATCTCCTGCAAGCTGCAGCACAGCCAAAAAAAGAAAGAAAGAAATTTTGACATTTTGGGTATATATATGATGGTGGAATATTACTCAGGATAAAAAAGAATGAAATAACGTCATGTGCAGCATGGACCTAGAGATGATCATACTAAGTCAAATATGCTGTTTATATGTGGAATCTAAAAAAATGATACAAATGAACTTATTTACAAAACAGACTCACAGGCATAGAAAACAAAGGGGAATGGGGCGTGTATATATATTAATATATAGAGAGTAAATCAACTGTTTCAATAAAAGTTAAAAATAAAATAATGTTCATTCAGGATCTTCAATACTACTTTCACCTTGATTTTAAGGATTTGGGAAGTGATGTATTTTAAAGAGGCAAATGCTTTTGTATTTTATTTGGAAAAAAACTGATAGGTAGAAAATAAAAAAACTGAATTTTATTGAAATCTTCTGTTTTAGCTGTCTTTCTTGACATCACTCCAGCAGGCGGAGAAGAGATATCACCTCATCACTTGCAGATAAAGGAAGATGCCCACCCACAGCCTGCTCTGACCCTCATCTTGTCCTTTGGCTAAAGAAAGCAGGCCTCTTAAAAAATGCAGCCCTGGCTTTCTGACTCCTTATTTCTTCAGCTCCAAGTCTTGGAAGCATGAGGGGATCACTGCCAGGCTGCTCCTCAGGTTACCAGGGCCCTTGCTCATTTGCCCTCTTGTCTCCACATTTCTTCTCATTTTGTTTCATATACAATTCCCAGGGTTTTTATTTGTATTTAGTGGGATGAAGATGGAAAAGTACATCTACTCCATCTTCCCAAAAGGATAAGCTTAATTTTCACTGTTAAACTAACTCCTAAGGATTGAGGGCTCTCCATACACAGAGCTTCCCAGATGGCTCTAGTGGTAAAAAACCTGCCTGCCAACGCAGGGCCCCTAAGGGACATGAGTTCAATCCCTGGGTCAGGAAGATCCCCTGGGGAAGGGCATGGCAACCCACTCCAGTATTCTTGCCTGGAGAATCCCCACGGACAGAGGAACTTGGAGGGCTACAGTCAAGAGGGTCACATAGAGTCGGACACTACTAAAGTGACTTAGCATGCATGTATACATAAAATGGAATATTATTCAGCCTTAAAAATGAAGGAAATCCAGTCACATGCTAAACACAGATGAAAAGCCAGTCACAAACGAATACAGTGATTCCATTCAGATGAGGTCCCCAGAGCAGTGGATTTCATATAACAGAGAGCAGAGTGGTGGCTGCCAGAGACTGGTGGGTAGGCAGGAGTTGGAGGTGGGGAGTTGTGCAGTGGGTACTGAGCTGCAGTGTGAAAAACGAAGCCTTCTGAACACCAGTCACAAATCAATGTGAATGTTCCAATACTTAACATTATCTTTGAAAAGAAGAGTTATCTACCATGGTTGAGATAACTTTTACATTATGTGTATTTTACCACGATTTAAAAAAACTGAGCCCTCTCTCATACGATATAATTCCTAAGATGCCCAATGCATACTCAATATTAGAATGTTCAAGCCATACTTGACAAGAGACTAGGTACCATACTGGAGAAAGGAAGAAAAGATATAAAGAGAAAGAATTTTGTCTTTGGGAGCTACCATTTAATTGGGCAGGATAAAAATACACAGAGATATGTTTAAACGAAGATAATATGAACAAAGTCCTAATATTGCACCAGATGCAGAGGGAAAGCAAACTACAGAGAAACAGAGAAACTGAGTAAAAATAACTGGGATTAACATGAGGACTGAGATTGAAGGAGAAAACAGAATTCAGTAGAGACAGAAATGGTGAAACAGCATTATTCTAGAAATATACTGAACACAACAAGTTTTGAAAGGAATAATCAGAATGCACATTCAAGTCTCTTAGAGAAGTTAAGACCACATTTAATCATTAAGTGCCCAAAATATTACCTTTCACGTTCCATTTGTCTCAGATGATCATTTTTTATAGCTTCAATCACTAAATTAGTATGTGGGTCATCCTGGGGGAAAAGTGAGGGAATCAGAAGTAAACACTGAGAACTGGGTAGCTAATCAGCCTCAGTACTAGGCCACTGTACACAGTGGAATGAGTGAGTCTTTCTGGTGTTTTCCTCGTGTAAAGCAGAACGTTCTCTTTCTTCTGATGACCTGTCATACTCTTCACTGAATTAATGCAGATTCTAGCACCTGACACAAGGTCAGGCTGGAAAGCATAGGACCAAGAATATGGAAGCCATGGTTGTCAGTACAAACGGGTGAAATCCTAAATCACATGTAATTGCTTTAATGACATCAGTGACTTAGTATGACCCTAACTTGACCTCTACTTCCTATTGAAGACATGGATGATTTCTTTCACAATATACATTACTTTTTCTCAATATGAAAGTTATATATGATAATTAACATCTACCCAGCACTTACTATGTTCCAGGATTAAGCATTTCACATGCACTCCCTATGTTCCAGGATTAAGCATTTCACATGCACTCCCTCATTCGATCCTCACAATCCTATATAGCAGGCTGTTGTAATCAGTGCTATTTTAAATACAAAGGACAAGGAGAATAAATACTGAGAAGTGGGGCCAACCACCACACTGCCATTCCCTTGTAATCCATCAAGAAAATCTACCAGGTTCCTTTTATGAAATCAACATTACTATACCATCACGATCTATCAACATGGACAATTTAACATGATTTGACTTCACATAAGATAACATTAAGGAATGCTAATTTTTCATAAGATTCTCCCTTTTGTTTTTTGAGTAAAATTGTGCAGTCTGTTTAAACCATAATCTCCAGCCCTATTTCAATAGTTCCATTGTCAACCTAATCTAAATAACATGAAAGTGAAAAAACACATTAATACAGGACTGGCAGAAACCTGAAGAGTTATCCATCCCAACTTCATCACTTCTGGAGATAGAGAAGCACAGCTAATTAGGAGCTGGCTATGTAAGAGTCTTCTTCATACTCACGCTTGGCGAAATGTATTTATCATCATCATCAATTTCTAGTGGAACAGCAATAAGTTTTTGGAATGATTTCTTCATTTTTTCTCGATCTCCAATGGCAAAGTAACTAAGAATCAGATTGAAGCCTGCCTTCAGATTTGGAGCCATACTCATGATGTGTTCAAAAGAAGAGATGGCATCCGAATACTGCCCAGTTTTAATAAATGTGACTCCAATGTTCTGCATAATTTTAATCCTGAAAAAAAAAAGTATTCCCTTTAAAAGTTTGAACTCCCCAGCTGGCAATCAAGTTATTCCACAAATAATTTCCTCCTTTTCTTTGCCATGTTACTGCTTGTTTTGTTAAGATTTACTGAGGTTTATTTTACACATTATAAAATTCACTTGCTTTAAGTATGTGATTCAGTAACTATTGCTGTACTAACATAGATGTGAAACCACAATCACACTCTAGGTCATTTCCACTTCCCTAGAAAGAACACCTGTGCCCACCTGCAATCACTCCTCAGTCTAGCCTCCAGCCCCAGGCAAACACTAATTTCCTTTTCTGTCTCTCTGGACTGGATTTGCCTTTCTAGACATTACATATGAAAGGATACAACATGGGACGGTGGAGCCTGGTGGGCTGCCATCTATGGGGTTGCACAGAGTCGGACATGACTGAAGCGACTTAGCAGCAGCAGCAGCATACAACATGTGATACTCTGTACCTTCATTCAATTAGCATAATTTTTGAGGTTCCTCCATATCAGAGCATGTAAGAGGATGTCATTCCTTTTTCACTGCTAATAGTATTCTACAGTGCAGCTAAACCACCTTCCATCCATTGACTACGTGATAGATACTTGGACTGCTTTTACTTTTTGGATATTATAATAATGCTGCTACAAACACTCATGTACAATCCTTTGTGACTATATATGTTTTCGTTTCTCTTGGTTATATACCTAACAGTGGAATTGGTTGTATAGTAAATTTGCATTTAATTTTTTAAAAAAACAACCTTATTATTTTCCAAAGCGTCTGTGCTATTTTATATCCCCAGTGCATAAGGACTCTCATTTCTCTACATCTTCCTCAGCACTGATCATTGTCTATATTTGATGACAGCTATTCTACCTTATTTCCAACCACTCCTTAATATAATCCCATTTCAACTAAATCCCTTTATTCATAATTCTCTGACCATCAGACCATGGTGTTTCCCAGCCTTTTCTCAGTGTCCTTTTGTCTGGAGTGCCATCTCTGTCTTTACTTCAGTAACCAACTCAAGTGTACCTCCTTCACTAAGCCTTTCCTGACCTTTCCTGAGAATTCCTGTTCTCAGTAATTATTCCTGCAATTTAAGAAATATCAATAACCTCAGATATGCAGATGACACCACCCTTATGGCAGAATGTGAAGAAGAACTAAAGAGCCTCTTGATGAAAGCGAAAGAGGAGAGTGAAAAAGTTGGCTTAAAGCTCAACATTTGGAAAACTAAGATCATGACATCTGGTCCCATCACTTCATGGCAAAGAGATGGGGAAACAGTGGAAATAGTGGCTGACTTTATTTTTCTGGGCTCCAAAATCACTGCAGATGGTGACTCAGCCAAGAAATTAAAAGATGCNTTGGAAAACTAAGATCATGACATCTGGTCCCATCACTTCATGGCAAAGAGATGGGGAAACAGTGGAAATAGTGGCTGACTTTATTTTTCTGGGCTCCAAAATCACTGCAGATGGTGACTCAGCCAAGAAATTAAAAGATGCTTATTCCTTGGAAGGAGCGTATTAAAAAGCAGAGACATTACTTTGTCAACAAAGGTCCATCTAGTTAAGGCTATGAAAAACCAGTGGTCATGTATGGATGTGAGAGTTGGACTATAAAGAAAGCTGAGCACAGAAGAATTGATGCTTTTGAACTGTGAAGACTCTTGAGAGTCCCTTGGACTGCAAGGAGATCCAACCAGTTCATCCTAAAGGATGGGTGTTCATTGGAAGGACTGATATTGAAGCTGAAACTCCAATACTTTGGCCACCTGATGCGAAGAGCTGACTCATTGGAAAAGACCCTGATGCTGGGAAAGATTGAGGGCAGGAGAAGGGGACAACAGAGGATGAGATGGTTGGATGGCATCACTGACTCAATGGACATGGGTTTGGGTGGACTCTGGGAACTGGTGATGGACAGGGAGGCCTGGTGTGCTGTGGTTCAAGGAGTCGCAAAGAGTCAGACACAACTGAGCGACTGAACTGAACTGAATTACCATACTACCTCTTGACTGTGGATTGTTAAGTACTTACCATATACTATATAATACTATCTTTTTCTAAAATGTTTAAATTCTTGGTCTCACCTGGGTTAAAAGTACCTCAAGGGCACTATGTTCTATAAGTTAGATAACTGCTGATGATAGTGAGATATCTTGCATAATTCGAAAACAAATGTTTGCGAAAAGTGGCGTTTACAAATAAATTAACTTTCTCAAGGGAATTGCACTGTGCCCAGGAGAAATTATGAACAGTAAATATCCTACAAACCTATGTTCCCTTAGTTATTACCAGACTAAGATAACTTACTGTTTCTGCTCTAAAAATATTATAATAGGAAATACCCCAGCACCTCCCCTGCCCACCTCTTCTAAGAGTCAACAGTAACCCTTCCTTCACTATTTCCTTCTCGAGCTCCGGTAAGAATGTAAGGAATTAAGTATCCAGTCTTGCACTCTGGAATCTGCTATGTTCTAAAGAACTGCTGTTTGATTTGGTGTATTACAGTACTAATGGCCTGGAGGGTTATTTCCTATATAGGCCCACTAGCTTAGTTTTATTCCAACTGATCACATATCATGCCTTTAACCTTTAGCTTCCATCATACAAATGCATGCAATGGTCAGACCAAAATTCTATAGCTGTAAGAAAAATCTAACACCTCTCATGTACACATACCACAAAGCACTCAGTCCACTGGCAACACGTCAGAAGAGTGACTTTGTTTCTGAAGAATGAAAAATTTTACAAACTTACCTCATTTCTTTATGGACACTTGGAATTTGATCTAACGCCATTCGGTAGAATTTAATGGCTTTGGAATAATTTCTTTGCTTTAAATAAATATTTCCCATATTCACTTTCAACCGTCCTAATTTAAAAAAAATTAATGAATATATAATATCCGATTTCTTTTACTTTTTCTATGAGACCAAAAAGTATACAGTATAAATGCTAAATATAAACAACAATCTCTTGTGGATAAAGTCTACAAGGGAAAGCATGTTCCATGGGGTTGCTATGGCTAATTCTACTTGTGATACAGAACATAGTCTTCATTCACTATTAGGAAATATGTCTCATACCAACTCTTTTTTTTCATTTGTATTTGTGTGAATTTTCATATCCTTTAAGCAGGACACTATCATAAATTTAACTTGCTTAGAGCACAGATCATTTCATAAGAATAACTGAGGAAACTGTAAATTAACACTACAAAAGAACTATACTTATCAGAAAAACTAACTACACACACTTACCTGCATTGCTAAACATCTTATTTTTCACTATAACTTGATACGTGTTTAGTGCTTCAGCATACATCTCATTAGCTGAATACTGACTGGCCAAGTTGAAAAGAACCTAAGGAAAAAATATTGCAAAGAAATATATAATGATCATCTTAGGTCCCTATTGCCTATCTTTATAGATATTAAAATACTATAACAATGTTAGTTGCCTCTATCAAGACTCCCAAACCATTAAGAAATGAAGTCCACAGAGAATATTTTGCATTCCAGCATGAACCAGAACATTAGGACAGGTGGAGCTATCCTCTAAATTCCACCTAATTTTCCATGTATTCTTTCTAGTCAATGGATTTGCGATCCTTTAATCTCAGGAAGACTCACAAAGAGTGTATGTGTATTGTTAGTATTGCTGGTAATAAAAAGAGTAAGGAAGATAGTGGACCAAATTCTCTTTGAAAACATAAACATTATGTGGAAATATCTTAAACCTTAATTTGTAGAGTATTGCTGCTCTATATGCAAATTTATAATTTAAATAATTGAGCTATAGTAAAGTATGTTCCTAGAGGAAAAAGATGATCATTGTAAATTATTCCCAAATCTAAAGATTCCATGGAATCTAAAAATATTAACTATAAATAGTAAACGTCTAAATTCTTCTTCTTCTAAGTTTCAATATCCTTTTTTCCACTTGTTTAGAATATGAAGACTTCTCCTACCGAAAATACATCCTTTTAGACATCAGTATATATATATGAAAGAAGTGTCTTTTCAGAATTGAATAAATTTTGCTAGAAACTAGCTGATTTGTTTTTTTTCCCTACTATCCTCACAGAACACTGTCTTATTAATCTAGTTTGAAGCTCTCTATGATCACAGACAAAAAAGTCCACGTTCAACTCTTATTATCTAACTATGTTGTTAACGGATGTTCACTAGACTTATTGTGGTGATCACTTCATAATATATACAAATATCAAGTTGAATACCTGAAATTAAGAGCACTGAATCACAATTATACCTCAAAACAAAACAAAAGGAATCTTGTCAAAGTAAGCACACTGAATAGAGCCCAAATATTAGTAATCTTCAAGAGTCCTTAGCTGGAAGGTTTACTAGCATTTACTACATTATTAAAAATGACTAAATTAAAGAAGAGATCACTGTACAGACCAAAGATGAGAGTGGTCCCATTAACTGAAGAGCATTATTAATCTAATTCTAGGCACCTTAAGTCCAGTAAAGCTTAAGGAACAAGAGAAAACAACAAAGAAAAAAGACTTCTGGAATCTATACATTCTCACCAGAATATCCGTATTCAACAGGCACTTTGTACTTACTGAGTAAGTTAAATCCAAGTTGATGTTCTCTGGCCTTGTAACTTGTTCTCGTTGCCTCACCAGGACTCTCTCCTTTCTGCCTGCATCTTTTGCCTTTTCCAAGGCCTGAAACCAAGTGTACATGGTGTCAACTCCTTCACAAACTCACATAGCTGTTGGTGCATCAGAGGCGCCTACAGCTGCATTACCCCTACTTCCTGGGTGCTCTGAGCGCTCTTATAACTCCCCTCCTGTCTGTCTAACCGTGAGCTCTCATCTCTCATGGAAAGTCCATGTGTCTTCTCTGGGAAAAAAGGGAAGCACAGGGTGGGGGCTAATACCTGGACCATACCTGCCCACACTGAATTTCTCATCACCTCTCCTCCTACCACCTTTAGGTCTAACCATGCCTACCTACATGTCTGACCTACCACCGTTAGGGCTTCCCTGGTGGCCCAGCCAATAAAGAATCTGCCTATAATGCAGGAGACCCGAGTTCAATCCCTGGGTTGGGAAGATCCCCTGGAGGAGGAAATGGCAACCCACTTCAGCATCCTTGCCTGGAGAATTCCATGGATAGAGAAGCCTGGCAGGCTATAGTCCATGGGGTCACAAAGAATTCGACATGACTGAGCAACTAAAACTTTCTATGCATGCCTCTCTACTTCCTTTTTCCTTTCAGCTCCTGAGTCTTTGGTGTTTTAATTCAATCTCTTAAGAAAGGAATTAGGTGAGTTTGTTTGGTTTCTGGGATGCTCAAAGTATAGATAAGCCATGAATAAGTGAAGTTGCTCAGTCGTGTCTGACTTTTTGCGACCCCATGGACGGTAGCCTACCAGGCTCCACGGTCCATGGGATTTTCCAGGCAAGAATACTGGAGTGGGCTGCCATTTCCTTCTCCAGGGGATCTTCCCAGCCGAGGGATCGAACCTAGGTCTCCTACATTGCAGAGAGATGCTTTACTGTCTGAGCCACTAGGGAAGCCCATAAGCCACGGATAACTGCTACCTAACAGGATAACAGATCCTCAGTTTCACTAAGATCTTACTCAGAACATTAAGAACCTTTAACTGATTTCCACGGAGAGACTGACCAGTCCCATTAATGCCTTAATCTGATAATTAAGTTACAGAAACTGTATTTATGTGGTTGTGATGATCAAAGTAATGTGAACAAAGCACTTAAGAGAAAAAAAATTAATTAAAAAAAAAAAGCCACAGAGTTGGATTCCCAAAAAGCAAACCATGAGTTTGTGGTTTTACTTAGGACAAAATATTTTAGGGCAGTGAGGCTTAAACAAGAAAAAAAGCCCTTAGTACTTTTTTTATGGATCACAGTAGCTCTGTCTTCAGCAAGCTGTGCATCAATCCAGTAATCCACCAGGCTGAAAAATTTAGTCAACTGATACATCAGAATTTTCTCCCCTCCTTAAATGACCAATGAGAAAAATTACAAAATCAGCCAACTGTTTTGACATCAGAGCTTATGAAGCAGAGTTAAAACTGTAGGCTCTCAAAATAATTATTTCAGTGAAAACTCCAAGGCCAGTCCACAGCAAAATGAAAATACTTATCTGGCTATGTGCATGTATGAGAGCATACACAAAAGTAGACACATACTCACACACTTCATGATCTTGACTCTTAATCAGTTTATGGACTTACCAATTTTAAGTCTCCACAACTGTTAGCAATACAGCTTTCTTCTACCAACTCATTTACTTTCTTCTCTAATTGTCTGATCTTTTCTTCTGGACTGTTAAAGAAAAAACCAAGTATATTCTGAATCAGTCAATCACTAATAATATATATGAAATTTAACTTACTTTTAACATAGTCCATTATGTGCTCATTAAATTTAAAAGTAGGTCACAGATAAGACAAATACATAAATGGCAATGAACAATAAATGGACCACTGTTTTTAATAGCCACAGTATATATTCACAGTATATATTCATAATAATAGTAAATATAGCTAACATTTTTTCAGCATAAGTGTAATTTAATTTTGAGCTAAATGCTTTACCCTAATTATGTCACTTAATCTTCATAAAAATATTTGATACAATTACTATCATTATTTCATTTAACTGACAGGGAAACTGAGGTTTACAAAGTTGAGTACTGGCAGTCCAGTGGTTAGGACTCTGCAAACTTCCACTGCAGGAGGATCAGGTTCAATCTATGGTTGGAGAACTGAGATCCCACAAGTGGTATTCAGTTCAGTTCAGTTCAGTCGCTCAGTCATGCCCGACTCTTGGCGATCTCATGAATTGCAGCATGCCAGGCCTCCCTGTCCATCACCAACTCCCAAAGTTCACCCAAACTCATGTCCATTGAGTCAGTGATGCCATCCAGCCATCTCATCCTCTGTTGTCCCCTTTTCCTCCTGCCCCCAAATCCCTCCCAGCATCAGAGTCTTTTCCAATGAGTCAATTCTTCACGTGAGGTGGCCAAAGTACTGGAGTTTCAGCTTTAGCATCATTCTTTCCAAAGAACACCCAGGACTGATCTCCTTTAGAATGGACTGGTTGGATATCCTTGAAGTC
>SJYV01012445.1:879714-952563 GCA_006410875.1 Neotragus pygmaeus | reverse complement strand
TTTGACTGTGTGGATCACAACAAACTGTGGAAAATTCTGAAAGAGATGGGAATACCAGACCACCTGACCTGCCTCTTGAGAAATCTGTATGCAGGTCAGGAAGCAACAGTTAGAACTGGACATGGAACAACAGACTGGTTCCAAATAGGAAAAGGAGTACGTCAGGCTATATATTGTCACCCTGCTTATTTAACTTATATGCAGAGTACATCATGAGAAATGCTGGGCTTGAAGAAGCACAAGCTGGAATCATGATTACTGGAAGAAATATCAATAACCTCAGATATGCAGATGATACCATCCTTATGGCAGAAAGTGAAGAGGAACTAAAAAGCTTCTTGATGAAAGTGAAAGAGGAGATGTGAAAAAGGAGATGAAGAGGAGAGTGAAAAAGTTGGCTTAAAGCTCAACTATCAGAAAATGAAGATCATGGCATCTGGTCCCATCACTTCATGGGAAATAGATGGGGAAACAGTTGAAAGAGTGTCAGACTTTATTTTGGGGGCTCCAAAATCACTGCAGATGGTGATTGCAGCCAAGAAATTAAAAGACGCTTACTCCTTGGAAGGAAAGTTATGACCAACCTAGATAGCATATTACAAAGCAGAGACATTACTTTGCCAACAAGTGGTGTGGAGAGGCCCAAGAAAAGAAAGAAAGAAAGCTAAGTATTATGCCTGAGATCATACAGCTGGTGAGTTACAGAGCCAAGGTTTGAACACAAATAAGGTAACTCTAAGGCCCATGTTATCATATTGTTAATACCATACCTGAAGGGAAGTGGAGCCTATGGCAAATGAAAACTTTATCAATGGTGGAATAACTGAAGCCCCCACAAAAGAGAGAAAAATTATTATTATTTACTACCAAATAGATACCAGAGGTTTTTTTTTGGCCAAGGAGCACAGCTTGTGGGATAACCAAGGGTGGAACCAAGACCACGTTAGTTAAAAGCCCGGAGTCCTAATCACTGGACCACAACAGGCAACTCCCCACAGAGACTTCTAACAAGGTAAAGAAGTTTAAAAAATCTTGACTCCATCAGTAGCACACGAAGTATCCCCAAACCAATCACATTTTAAACCAGTATCAGTGTTGTTTCATTACCACTTTCGTCCAACAAAGTACCACAACACTCTGTATGTACATCACTGACTAAACAAACTTCTACTACAAATACGTCAGAATAAACATCAATTCTCTTAATTCTCTTCAAATGGACTTTTAAAAAGAATACAGGAACAAATTTAGTCTATAAAATCATATTCTTCAGTAAAACCTGGGATTAAGGCAACAAATTTTATTATAGAGATCTGCAAAATTCTGAGTAAATGAATACAATAGATTGTGGCTTTGTAAAAGAAAGTTCAGAATTTAAGTACAGAATTCTATTTTCAAGTTGTCTGAAACACTCTAACAAATGTCTTTAAACAGTACTTACAGAGTGTAACCTTTAAGCCAAAAATGTCAATATAAAAATTTAAAGCTAAAAATTTATAAGAGAACTCCATGAAGACAGTGGCAGTAACCGCCCCATCCCCACCAGACTCCAGAAGAATGAACCCTGTGTGCAGACCCTGCGGGACGCCCCCACAGGTACCTCTACCCCACCCCCACCCTGTGCTCAGAAGCTAGGCTACAGAAGAGTCTCCATCCCCAGCCAATCATCGGGTTCCATCAGACACCTGTGCTGAGACTCTAGCCAATGAGAAACAAAGACACATCTGCCCAGGGCAGATGTCTCCCAGAAAGGCCTTTGCTTCTCAAAGGGGACCCAAGACTGGACATCTTCTGAGTCTAGGTGTTAACGACTACATGAAGGTTCCAGACTCCCATGACCCTCTTGGAATCATGAGGACAGGAGTCCTTGAGAAAAGCCAAGAGTGAGCACACTGTGAGTGCTGGCTGCTGTTATTTGTAAAATGTATACATTCACAGTGCTCAGGTATCAGTACATGCTACACAGCTGAATTTATGCCGTAGCTTTTAGCTATTCTCTAGTAGCATGAAACTAATACTATAAAAAATTAAATTTCTCAATATCAATGTAGCAAACATACATTTTCTTAATTTTTTTTTCTTTGAAGTATGGTTTTAAAATAAGAATATCTATTACACACACAACCACATTTAGCCTTCAAGAGAATCAATACTGGCACCCATAAAAATGAGACATGCCTTCAATGTGTTCCAGTAAAACTGCACAGGTACATGGGGCTGCCTTTCTTAGATGTGAGTCTCTTCCTAGATGCTAGGACAATGCTTTCATTACTATTCTGCTGACACAAACTTTCAAAATACGTAAGGATTATGTATTTGAGAAGTAAAAACTGAAGACATGCAACCACCACAGGAAAGCAGCACAGGACTTGCATACCTGTCTTCACTCCTGGCCTCCAGGGGTGGTGCCGGGCCCCATGACTGTCCAAGGGGGTCAAACGCAGAGCCTGGGACACAGCAGTCAAGAGGTCATGTTCAATGTGCATCCACACAATTGGAGGAACTGTGAAACCCTGCACACGCTGTCTAATTCACCTATTTATTAAATGGAATGGACCTTTTTTATGCTTACATGAGTCTTCTTTATATCAAGAAACTGGTAAGATTTTTAACATACATAAAACCATGTAAATAAAACTGCATTACCATGTAAAAACAAAAACAAATACTCAGTACTTATTTTTCCCCACAGTAAAAAACATTAATTTTGTCACAAAGTTTTATTTTAAAATTATTACTTAACTTATCCATTTAAATACTATTTTCACCTTTGATTCTTTAGCTCTAACTCACAGACAAATTTTCAGTGTGTAGCGTGGCATGATCTGACATGACATGCAGCGTAACTACACCTCAACTGGGATGCAGAACACTCCCATAACCCTTTTCCTTTCCTGATCCTAACCCTAAAATAATCAATGACATGTTAAGTTTTATTTAAAATTGTAATATATTTAAACATACAAAAACAGTTTAAAAGTTAAAAGATTTGAAAAAAAATTAATAGCCGAAATAATGTAACAAACCTCTCAAAGCTCCCTTGGTAAAGCCAGCAGCTCTCACTGCTGTCATGGGTCTAGTAACTCCATCCTTAAGAGAACAAGAATCATTTAAAAAGTGTTCTTACATATGATCTACCTCTTATTTACAGTTCTGCACATGACACACATCTTAATAAAGCCCCAGTCTTGAAAGGAGGTTTATAATTCCTCCCTACTGTTCCCCACTTCTGCCTCCTCATGTGTCAACCTGTCTTAACTTTTCCTTTGTCCTGTAAAATTTCAATTCTTCAATTGAACTGGACTTACTCCCAGTTTGAAGAGAAAAACACTCTTTTGGGTTTTCAGTAGTACCTTATATAGCTTAGTAGCTGGTTACTCCCTACTTTGGGGTGGTCTCCTGTAGGCCTATGACAGAAACCATAGAAATGGCTGGAAATGACAGCACAGGAGAACCAGGTCCCAGAGTCCATCCTACAGACAAACTAGAAGGCCTATGTCCATTCCCCTGTGGGATTTCACTTGAGACCTGAGTAAATAGTGATAAATCCAGAGACTGCCACCAAAGATTTCAAGCAGTTCAAATATTGGCTCACAGTTTAAAGAATCAGGGTCACTATGTAAGTAATATCTTTAAAAAAAAATTTGGTAATAAGATTCGAAGTCACAAGAAAGGCCCAAGATGCAAACCCACACATGGGGATACCTGAATAGCCCCTGTCATCGGTCTTCCCATTGACGACACCAGGGAGGTCTTGGACTAGTGAACAAAAAACTAAGTTAAAATGGTTCCAAAAAACTTCTACACTTAATTTTATAAACCAAGCTATAAAAGTTCCTTTATAACTTTCTTTCCTTCATTCTACTGGCAAGTAAACCTTTTATCTCCTAAGGATATAGGATCAAACAATAAAACTCTAAAACAGGCATCAGCAAACTACATCCCTTGGCCTTTATATGGGACAGAGCCACACTCCCTTCGTCTGCATGCTGTCTCTGGCTGCCTCTCCACAGATGCATAACTGGGTCTCCCAGAGCCTAAACCTCCCGGCTCTTCACAGAAAAGCTCATTGACTCCTGTTCGGAAACATCACCAAAACAAAATTCATGAGTGATATCTGCTCTGACTGATTAATAAATGGATGTTTCCCATCATACACTGTTATGCAACATTAAGGCCACTCTCTCTGTCCACAGGAAGGGGACAACTGGAAGGCCAGTGCCCAGGAATCTAGGTTCTGAAGCCATCTTTACGACCCCTAAGAAATATTATCAAAAAGACCAGGAAATGCTATTTCATCTCATTCTTTCATTTTTCTCCCATCTCTCTACTATTTAGCATAAGTGAAAACATCCAAACTATTTGTAATTTGGGCAAGATTTAAGATTTTATGGATTTTTATATAGCATCTTTCCTCCAAAGATCTCAAATAAAAGCAAGACCCAATTATATATGCCTCTGAAATTTTTCAATTTTACTTTTTCATGTATTCTTAGTAAATTTTTAGAAATTATAAACATTACGTTTATATAACACTAACTTCACACAAAATATACGAATGTAATACACATGACACTTGGTTATATGATATAGAAAATGAAAAGTCAATCAACACACACAATGTTTACAGAGAGGAAAAGATAGCAAAACATTTTATTTATAACCAAAATGGCTAGAATATTCAAAGCTATTTATCAACAATTTATAATATTCATCACTATTCAAAATGGAAAATACATCTGGATCACGAGCTGCAACATAGCCAGACTTATTTAAAACTGCCTAAAGTGAACTTATATATGAGAAAAGGTATCTTCATATCTTCAGCTTAAGAAAACATACCCCATATCCAGTAGCTACGGGTCTAGAAACTGCTGTGCTTGGTATTTTAGCAGTTATCTTGGGGAGAAAAAAAAAATAGTTAATAGAATTCAGATTAAGTTATATAATAGAAAACTGGAAAAGAAATGGAAAATACAGACTTATCAGTAGGGAAATATTTATATAACATTTAGAATAATTTTTAAATTATTCTAAATATTAAGGAGCTGGAGTATTTTAAGTATTGAGAAGGTCTATTCTGGAACTCATCTGAAAGGAGAAAAGGGACTTTAGAGTGACCTATGGGTCAGTGGGATACAGGAGTCTCCAATGGACACACCTACCATTAATTCTGCATGATTATCACCACTAGACACTGGGTCTAACAACAGACACTGGATCTGGAGTCAGGGACGACCCTGGGTTTGAATCCCAGCTCTCCCTCTATTTGCTGTGTTTACTTTACCTCTCTGAACATAAATGTTCTCATCTCTGAAATAAAGATACAAAGCATGTTGATCACAAAATTGTAGTCATAGTTGATCATGGAGCTTTTCACAGACATACTGGGCTGAACAGACAAACCCTAGAGGGGGTCTGCCGAGGAGGCAGCCCTGGGACTCCTCCAAACTTCAAACTGTGACCTCACAAGGCTTCACTCAGACTGGAAGGTCAATCAGCCCAAGTAAGATCTGAGCCCAATTTAGAAACATTTCTCATTCAACTGGGTTGAGGTAATTCAGTGTTCCAAGCATCTCTGCAGCCATACACAAAAGTAAATTCTCTCCAATAAAAGACACCTGCCCTGATAAGGCAGCCTCGTGGCTGTTGAGCATCTGAAATGTGGCTCAGGCCGTAGCATCTGGATTTTAAAATTTTACTTACTTTTTAAAGATTTAGATGTAAACAGCCACAACATGGCTAGTGGTTATCATTCCAGACAGCACAGACACATGCCTTAAATTATCTCTAAAATGTTTCATTTACAATGTCTGGCATTCAGTGTACAACAACCAAACACATAGGAGCAAGAATCCCTAATCAAAATCCAAGAGAAACAAAATGGAAAGACATGCAGAAGGGGAATCACATGATGGAAAGAACATCAAACACAGGCTCTGACCAGCATGCTCAACATGTTCAGTGAATCAAAAGACAAGATTGACAATTTCAGTACAGAACTGAAAACTACGAAAAACGGATAAGTGGAAATCCTAGAACTGAAACTAATGTAAAAATTTGGCATTGTCCAGAAAGTAGTAAAAATTAAAGTAGTAAAATATTAAATTATACTAGACTTTGCTAAGTTAAAAGATGAGTATTTTAACTTTATAAAAACACTAAAAGAATGGTCAAGGAATGTAAACTCCCAAGATAACAGAGGGAGAAATGTAATAAAAATCAAACAAAAAAAGGTAAGAAAGGAGAGAAATAAAACATAAGGAAGGAAAAAAACAAAGCAAATACTAAGACAACAAATGAAACCAATTTCATTAAATGTAAGTAGACGAAATACTTCACTAAAAGAATAAGATTATCTGACAATATTAAAAAAAAACAGAATTCTATTCATGTTGCTATTAAAAAATATTTCTTTAAGAAATATATCTCAAATACACAGATCTGAGAAAGCTGGAAGTGAAAAAATGGTGAAGACATACAATGCAAACACTAGACAAATGAGAACCTGGGTAGCTACAGCAATGTATACTAACACCTGACGAAAGAGACACATAGCACTACTAGAGCTACAAGGACATTTCATAGCAATAAAAGACTCAACATAACAATATAACAATTCTAAATGTTTTTACTACAAATATATAAGACAAAAACCTAAACAAAGAAATTCACAATCATATTGTATGATCTATTTTTCTCATTGATAATAATAGAAC
The DNA here is from genome assembly GCA_006410875.1 of Neotragus pygmaeus. Lineage (NCBI taxonomy): Eukaryota > Metazoa > Chordata > Mammalia > Artiodactyla > Bovidae > Neotragus > Neotragus pygmaeus. The sequence goes on along the minus strand of SJYV01012445.1, from coordinate 945,844 downwards.
TTCAATTCCTGAGTACCTCTCCCCACCCCCCACAAAATCAATAAAAATACTGAACATTTGAACAAAATCATTAACAAATTTGACCAAACTGACAGATAACAGGTCTTGGAGAAACATGAAAAGGAAGGATGTGGGTCTCAGCAAAACTTTTCTGTGAGAACAAACTGAAGGAAAGAGACTATTTTTCTTTTTAATCACTCACTAATGACTAGATCTGTTCTTCTGGTTTTTACTCTTGGCACTGGATCCTGTGTCTCCTTGCTCCTAACTCACCCTGCACCCTCACCCACAGAGCCTTTCCTCACATACCTCAAGGCTGATCTTAACTGCACACATCCTTAAATATTCAACTGTACATTTATCTCCTGACTGTCCCAACTAGGAATAAAGAACTTATCTTTGTGATCCCAGAGCAATTTATACTCTTTTTACAACACAAATTACAATATGCTTTGTAATTTCTATTTGTGTCCACTTTACTCTTCTCTGGAGCTAGCTGGAATTTTATCCCTCTTAAATGAGCCCAGTGCCTCTCCTATAAAAGTTGCACAGATTTTTCCCATTTAATACAGTAAGTAGGGTGTGATGACAATATCATTCGAAGGGGTGCAGACTTACTCTGTCCTGGTTCCGGGTAACTGTGAGACCTCTCCTCCCAGCCTGGTTTCCTGTCTATAACATGAGGGTCTCTGAAGTCATTTCTAAACATCAATGAAGGGCCAGCTTGGAGACATTATCACTTGTTGATATACCAAATCACTAAACTGAAGACTTTCACTTATTCACTAAGTTGTGATATAAAGATCTGTGGAGTACCCACAGCAAACAAAGAAAAGATCAATAAATAAGACAGTTTACCTCTTCAAAAAGGTTACAGTCTTGTCATTAGCCAAGTGCAAGAACTTAATCTATAGTTTTCCTTTCCATAATGAGGTAATCTTAAAATTAAAATACAGCTTATGGAATGTGTAGTCAAGAACTGACTTTACCCAAAGAGAGCACTGGCTTTGCTCTTCACTACAGGGAGGTGATCTGTATGCCCCTGTCCTGCCTGATACATCCCTGTTTCCCTGGGGGGCTTTGGCCACCAGTCTAACCCCCAGAAATATTAGCTTGAATCTCCATGGGGGGCTACAGACTAACGGGCAGCCACAAGGACAGTGTGTGATGGAGCCCCATTAACACTGTGGACATCAGAGTCATGGGAGGGCCTCCTTGCTGGCTCTACAAGTACCCTCACCACACATAGGGGTCGAGGGGGTTAAAGCCACCCAGGGCTCCAAAGGGAAAAGACAACCAGACCCCCCATGTCTAACCTCCCAGACTCTGCCCCAGGTCTCTCTTCTCTCAGCAGATTTAACCTGCATCATTCTCCTGAAATAAACCGTTAAGTATAATAGCTTTCAGTGAGTTCTTTGAGTCTTTTCGGAAAATTACACATGCTGAAGGTGCCTGTAGCTGGAATTATAAGTGAGGATAGTCCCGTGGACCACTGTGCTCTCTAGCTTCGAGGAAGGAACCCCACAAATGTGACAGGCAAGGTCCCTCCCACCGAAAGTGGTTTAATGTAGACCTTTCATTATTGCGGAACAGTTAAGTATGGTGGGAGGGAAGAGGCCCTGACAGAGTGAGGGAGGGCAGGTGGGAGGATACACCATCTACAGCAGGGGATTCACTCCCTAACAGCCTATTGACCTGGCACTGCTGGCCTCTTTTAGGTAACTTACTGTGGGGTGGCCTGCTGCCTCTGAGATGCTAGGCACTGGTCCAAGTTATGAGAACTAAAAATATCTCCAGGGCAAACATGTGCCAGGGCAGGTGGCCGAGTGGGCACTGAGAACCAATGCTCTGGAGCCATGGGTGGGCAGAACACTAGGCATAGAACTTTCTGTACTTCTCACTTTACCTAGTGCCAACCTTGTTTATTTTCAACTACAAAAGACTCTCAGTAGAGTTCATGCACTGTGGAAAGCAGAAGTCTATTCCCTGTATGACATATAAAAACTTTACTAATAACACTGAAAACAGTCACTCTAGCCGTGTATGTACTGGTGGAGGATTAATTAGCAGATGGTCATTAATCCAAGGGAGGTGTAATTTGCAACTTAAGCCCCAGTGTTTTCAAAGATCAATATTTACATAACATTAAAAATTAGAAAGACAATTCTTTTAAATTTTTTTAAAATAATGTTTTGGGTAAACATATTCCAGTGTCTTACATAAATAATAATATTTATATTCTCAAGAGCATAAAAATTCTTTGATCTATAGTACTATAAAATTAACTTACTGGATATACTGTAAACTATAAGAAACTGAAAAAGAAATAAATGGAAAGACATCCTGTATTCAAGGCTATAAAACTTTATATTGTTAAGATATCTATATTGAACTTCCTGGTGGTCCAGTGGTTAAGAATCCACCTGCCCTATAATTGATTGGAAGTGGCAAAAGTGGGCATTATTCCTAATTCTAGGGGAAAAGCTTTTGGTCTTTTACCACCAAATATGTTGTTAGCAGTGAGGTTTTCTTATATAGCCTTTATCATAGTGAGTTTCTTTCTATTTCTAGTTCATTACGTGTTCTTATTGTGAAAGGATGTGGAATTTTGTCAAGTTCTTTTATTGCATCAATTGAGATGATTTGGGTTTTTTTTCCCTTCATTCTATTAAGGTGACATATCACACTGATTAATTTTTGTCTGTTGATCCATTCTCAAATTCCAGGAATAAATCCCACTTGGTCATAGTGTGTAACCCTTATAATATGCTGCTTTGGTTTGCTTATATTTTGTTCAGGATTTCTAGGTCAGTATTCCTAAAGGATATTTCTTGTAATGTCTTTGTCTGGCTTTGGTATCAGTGTAAAAGTTTTCAAAATATATTCTGGATTAAAAAAAAGAATCAGGGACACGGGTTCGATCCTTGGTCAGGGAAGAACTCACATTCTCGGGGCAACTACTGAAGCCCGCATGCCCTAGAGCCTACACTCCACAAGAGAAGCCACCACAACGAAAAGCCCACACACTGCAACTAGAGAAAGTGCATGTGCAGCAACAAAGACCCAGCATAGCCAAATATAAATAAATTACTTCAAAAGAAGATATCTATATTACTCAAAGCAACGCACAGATTCAATGTAATCTCTACCAAAATCCCAAGTTCTTTTTTTTTTTTTTTAAGAAATGTAAAAATCCAATCTAAAACTCATTTGGAATCTTAAGAGACCCTGGAGAGCCGAAAAAGTTTGAAAAAGATCTATGTTGGGGGACTCCTATCTGCTGATTTCAAAACATATTACAATGCTACTGCACTGGAAACAATGTAGTGCTTGAAGGAATGACTTTAAACAAGGCTGTCAAGACCACACAAGGGGGAAGGTCAGTCTCTCCCAAATGGCACCAAGAATACTGGATATCCTCATGCAAAACAAGGAAATTGGACCCTTAATCTTATAGAGCATTCAAAAATGAACTCAAAGTAGATTAAAGGCCCAAACATAAGACCTAAAACCTAAAAGACTATAAAACTGCTAGGGAAACAGGAAAATGTCATGGCATTGGACTTAGCAATGATTTCTTGGATATGACATCAAAAAGCACAGGCAACTTAAGCAAAAACAGACAAATGGGACCACATCAAACATAAAGCCTTTTGTGGGTCAAAGGATCCAATCAACAGAATAAAAAACAGATACCTACAGAATGAGAGAAAATATCTACAAAACATATATCCAATAAAGAACTCATACAACTCAACAACAAAACATTAAATAACCCAGCTTAAAAATGGGCAAAATACTTGAACAGACATTTCTTCAAAAAGATCATACACAAATGGCCAAAAAGTATATGAAAAGATAACATCACTAATAATCAGAGAAATGCAAATCAAGACCACAATGAGAACCATCTCATACCCATTAAAACTGCTACTATCAAAAAACAGAAAATAACAAGTGTCGGTGAGGGGTAGAGGAACTGAAGCCTGCGTGCACTGTCAGCGGAACTACCACACAATCCAGCAATCCCACTTCCAGATATACACCCTGAAAACAGGGCCTCAGGATATTTGTGTCCCCGAGTTCATGACAGTGCTGCTCACAACAGCCAACAGGTGGAAGCAACCCAAGTGTGTGCAGAACAAGATGTGGTCCATCCAGACAATGAAATGTCATTCAGCCTTTAAAAGGAAGAAAACCCCGACACCTGCTGCACTATGGATGAACCTTGAAGATGTTATGCTGAGTGAAATAACTGTTTGATTCCACTTATGTGAGGCACCTAGAACAGGCAAACACATAGAGATAGAGAGTAGAAAGGTGAGGCCAGCAGCTGGAGGACATTGTTCTTCAGTGAGGACAGAGCCTCGGTTTGGGAAAATGGAAAGTTCTAGGGGTCTGTTTCACAACAATGGGAATTAATTTAGCACTCCCAATGGCTACGTTTAAAAACAATAAACAGGGTAAGCTCTGTTCGTTGTTTTTTTTTACCGTAATAAAAAAAATTCACTTACTGGAGGTCTTCTGCCATGACTAGTTCTCACAGCTTGCTGAAAGGCTGTGTCATTCTCCAATTCCTAAAACAAAATGGCAAATTTAACATTCAATGTGAGGTGACAAATTTTAAAAAATCTTTAACCACTACTGTTTGGTGTACAGGATCCTCTAGGATCCATCTTTCTTCATCTGCTGACATCCACGTAGGGCTCAAGGAGTCCTGTCCTCAACTCCCCTTCACAGGACACGCAATACCAAAGGCCCTCTCTCCCTTGGGGAGAGGAGCACTGACAATCTAGTCAAGTGCAAGGACATGTCACTGGCTACTGGCTCAATGGGTACTGTCAGCGTGCCTGGTCCCAAGATCAAGTCTTTCTTGTCTCTCTCTTCCAAGTCAGTGGAGCAGCAAGAACAGAGAATCACCCCCTCCATCCTTTCTCCCTCCTCTTTTCTTCCATATCCTGGGCTGTGGTTACTATCCTTATCTGAGAAGATGAGGACAGAAAAAGCTGCATCCTCTCCCAGAAATTGGGCAAACTCTCTTGTCTCATCTCCCAAGTGAAAATGGTTTTTCATCTCAGGGAGAGAGAGGTAAAGTCTGAGACTCAGACTGGAGCCAGCTGAGGCTCCACTAGGTCCAATCTGTCATGCTTTGGAACCAAAGGCTCAGCTGACATAAGTTACTGTGCTTTGCTGATTCCTGATGCATGCTCACATTCTCCCTCAGGAACCTGAGAAAAGACACATCAGTCAGGGGCAAGTTACCAGGGCTCCCAGGTTTCCTGGACAAAATGCTATTTTCCAACTGCCAATGTAACCAGCCTTTGCCTCTAGCTCCTTCACCACCACAAGCTCTGGGTTCAGCCCTCTATACACATCAGTGCACACTTCTCACACTCGCCTCTGACTCAATCCAGTCTACTTCCCACAGAAATATACTTGCCGTTTACTAAAAAACAAACAATACACTAAAGCAAAAAAATACAGTCAATATAAATTAGCTTTTTAAAACCCTGGAGACAACGTATTTTTATAACCAGGATGTACTTTACACATGAACAAAAATACAATGTACTTTAAACATGATTATGCACAAGCATTTTTTAGCTTTATTTCAAATAATCTTTATAACCTTCCATATCAGCTACACAAAATGAAGTACAGTACTGCTATATTTAAAATGTATAATCAACAAGGCCCTACTGTGTAGCACATGAAACTCTGCTCAATGTTATGTGACAGCCTGGATGGGAAGTGGGTTGAGGGGGGAGACTAGATATATGTATATGTATGGCTGAGTTCCTTCAACAGAAAAAAAAAATGAAGTAAGTACACAAATCTCACTCAGCCATAGAAACCAAGCAACTTTCATATGAGTACAAGCCAAGCGCTCCCTTGGTACATCTTTTAGGAAAAAGAAGTCTAATATTCCTATATTATTAGTAAAATTCAATTAATCAACTCAAAGAAGTCTAACTAAATGATAAACTAAAACCTATCAACAAATTCTCCAATTACAAATACCAAACTAACACAACTTTTGTCATTTCTTTTCCTTTGTTCATGATTTGATTAACAATTTGCATAATCTATGAACATCTTAGCAACTGTTTCAAGTAATTCAGTTATATATTAACTTATTCCAATTAATTAAAAGGAAACCATGAGTAAACCAAATTTTTATTTTACTGTGTAATTTACTTTTGTATATAATATTGTGAATATTTGCTTCAAGTTATTAATAGATAATGAAGCCACACTGTGATGACCTGAAGAGTTAGGAAGTTTATCTGATATTATTAAAAATGATCATGAAAATCGTTTTTGTACTTGTGGGACTCTACCCAAGAAATGTTTGATCACAAGGTAAAAAATTACTTATGCATAAAATTTTTCATTGTGTTATTAATAGGGGCAGAAAACTATAAATAACTATCCTATAGTCAGAAAGTAATCAACTGTATATAGTCAGTATTATGCAGCCATTAAAACTAAATTTTAGTATCATGAGATAGTGTTTATGACATAGCCAAAAATAGATAAGCAAACAGAAAAGTAACTGTCAGTTCAATTCCAAACATTCTAAAAGAAAATTCTATGTATATGCATGAAGGAAAGACAAACAAAACATTAGCAGTAGTTATTTCTGAGCAGTGGGATTATGGACAATTTTGTTTTCCAACAATGGGCACATATACTTTTTATACATGTAACTTTTATAACTGGGAGAAAGGGAAAGATTCAATGGTTTTCATAATTAACACTAACTTACGAAAATGCCCATGTTTTAATACATATTTTTAAAAATTAGTCTGTATAGTCATATCCATGTATACAGATGTTTGTATTAAATATATAGGGAGGGACACACCTATCTATATAAAAAGACAAGGAACACAGCAAAACATCAGTGCTATGACCTGCTACAGTACAGGTCATCACCAGGTAACAGTATTTGTCATTTTATTTTTTTCCCCAATCTTCTGTATTTTTCAAATTTTCTATGATAAATACTATCTCCTAGATTTTACTTCATACAGAGTAAATGAATAATTTCTATTTTCTCTTCTTGCTTTCTAAGTCTCAAATTCACAAACCATCATTCTTCTCCAGAGGAAAAAACTTCAAAAATGACTGAAAGCCATGTGAAAAACTCGAGAACAGAATGTAAGTTCCTAAATTAAAGTCCTCTGAATGCTATTTGATTCTCACATACTAGCAAGAAAATTAATACTCACATCCTTCATCCTTAAATTGTTTCACACACTAATTCAAGGTAAACTTATAAAGCAGCTTCTTTTGGTTTTTGTCTTTTACAATTTGGAAACTGTAACTCTCACAATGTAAACAGATTTAAAATAATCAAATAATTGTCTTAATAACAATTTCATCCTGTAATTACTATACTACGAAATATTAAGCAGATATAGGCTTGTTGACATAAGTTAACATTCATAAAAGGAAAAAAGAAGGTTACAAAACAGTACACACAGTATGATACCATTGTCTCCAAAGATATATAGACATACAGTGTACATATATATATATATATACACACACACATATATTTCTGCATAGGGAAACATTTAGCATTAAGCACTGTAACTTAGTTGATGTTTATCTCTGGGTGGTGACAGTTTCTATGATTTTAATTTCTTCTTTATTTTTATTCTCTAGTTTTTCTATAAAATACTTGTATAATTCAATTCAAAGAAGAAAAATAACTCTACAGGACATTTCAAATTTAGGGCATTAAAAAAAACGATTTTAGGCACCTCAAAGGATCTAAGTCTTTTAACATACATATTCAGATAACTAGTGCAAAAGAATACAAGAATATAATTGATCCTAATTCTTTTCCGTAACATTTTTTCACATCTCTACGCTTTTCCCTTCTGTTGCGATTATTACTATTGGTAGAAGTTAGTACAGTCTTCAGTAATAGTACTTTTCTAGGCTTTTAATCAACTTAACTTAATCTAAAGCATAATACAGCAGAACTATCAAATCCAAAAATTTCACAAACCAGTTGGTTAGCAAAGACCAAAGTAAAAGTCAATGAAACAATTTTTTTTTTTACCTCGGTATCATAGGTTGGATTGTAGTCATTATATCCAGAATAAAGATCATCTTCATCTGTTTCTGGGGCCAGGTGTACATTTTGCATCATTTGTACCTATAAAAAAATCACTGTTGTAAATGTATTCTTGAAATAATTCTTAATTGAATAAAGTGTAACTATTAACAACCTTTCTGGTCAAATTTATGTCTACATATGTTTATGGCTTAAACATTTTTCGTGTCAAATTCTTAAAACTAGGTATCAAAACAGACACACAAGTCAATGGAACAGAACAGAGAGGCCCCAATAAACCTGTGCATTTAAAGTCAATTAATTTATGACAGTTGCTCAGTGAAGTCGCTCAGTTGTGTCCAACTCTTTGTGACCGCATGGACTGTAGCCTATCAGGCTCCTCAGTTCATGGAATTTTCCAGGCAAGAGTACTGGAGTGGGTTACCATTTCCTTCTCCATGGGATCTTCCGGACCCAGGGATCCCGCATTGAGGGCAGACACTTTACCATCTGAGCCACCAGGGAAGTCCAATTTATGACAAGGGACCCAAAAATAAACAATGGAGAAAGGACAGTCTCTTCAATAAATGGTGTTGGGAAAAATGGACAGCCACATTCAAAAAAATTACATCTGAGCCCCTACTTTATACCATATACAAAAATCAATGCAAAATGAGCATAAGACTTGAAACCATAAAACTTGTAGAAGTAAACATAGATGTTAAGTGTCTTGACATAGGTTTTGATGATATCTTTTTTGGAATTGACACCAAAAGAAATGACAACAAAACTAAAAATAGCTAAGTGGGACTAAATCAAACTTAAAAGTTTCTGCACAGCAAATGAAATCATCAACAAAATGAAAAGGTAATTGGGAGAAATATTTGCAAATCATGTATCTGATAAGGGGTTAATATCCAAAATATATAAAGAACTCATGTAACTCAACAACAACAAAAACTCGATTAAAAAATGGACAGAGGGGACTTCTCTGGTGATCCAGTGGTTAAGAATTCGCCTGTCAATGCAGGGGACAAAGGTTCGATCTCTAGTCTGGGAAGATCTCACATGCCATGGAGCCTGTGCTCTAAAGCCTTTGAGCCACAACTACTGAGCCCATGTGCCACAACTACTGAAGCTGGTGAGCTCAGAGCCTGTGCTCCTCAACAAAGCTATAATAAGAAGTCCATGTAACACAACGAAGAGCAGCCCCTGCTCACCACAGCTAGCGAAAGCCCTCACACAGTAACAAAGACCCAGGACAACCAAAAATAAATACAATATTTTTAAAAATGGGCAGAGGATCTAAATAGACATTTTTCCAAGTCAGACAATACAGATAGTCATGAAAAGATGAAAAGATGCTCAACCTCACTAATCATCAGGGAAATAAAATCAAAAACACAAGGAGATAGCACCTCACATTGGTTATTGTCAAAAACACTAGAGAGAAGCATTGATGAGGATGTGGAGAAAAGGAAACCCTTGTGCACCGTTGGTAGGAATATAAGCTGATGAAGCCACTGTGGAGAATAGTATGGAGGTTCCTAAAAAATTAAAAATACAGTTACTTAATGATCTAGCAATTCCACTTCTGGGTATTTATCTGAAGCAAATGAAAATAGTAACTCAAAACGTATCNTTGGTAGGAATATAAGCTGATGAAGCCACTGTGGAGAATAGTATGGAGGTTCCTAAAAAATTAAAAATACAGTTACTTAATGATCTAGCAATTCCACTTCTGGGTATTTATCTGAAGCAAATGAAAATAGTAACTCAAAACGTATCTGCACCACTATGTTTGCTGCATCATTACCAATAAGTAAGATATGGAAACAACCTAAGTATCCATCGATGGATGATTGGATAAAGAAAATGTGATACACAAACACATGTGCACACACACAATGGAATACTATTCAGCCCCCTAAAGGAAATTTTGCCATTATGATCATGGATGGATCTATATGGCATTACTGTTTAGTCACTAAGTAGTATCCTATTCTTTTGCAATCCCATGGACTGGCGCCCACCAGGCCCCTCTGTCCATGGGATTTCCCAGGCAAGAACACTGGAGTTGGTTACCATTTCCTTCTCCAGGGCATCTTCCCGACCTAGGGATCAAAACTGCACCTCCTGCATTGGCAGGCAGATTCTTTAACACTGTACCACCTGAGAGGGCACTATGCTGAACGAAATTNTGAATTGTGCTGGAGAAGACTTTTGAGAGTTCCTTGGACTGCAAGGAGATCAAACTAGTCAATCCTAAAGGAAATCAACCCTGAATAATCGTTGGAAGGACTGATGCTGAAGCTGAAGCTCCAATACTTTGGCCACCTGATGGGAAGAGCCAACTCATTGGAAAAGACCTTGATGCTGGGAAAGATTGAGGGCAAAAGGAGAAGCGGGCAGTGGAGGGTGAGATGGTTGGATGGCATCACCGTCTCAATACATGAGTTTGAGCCAACTCCAGGAGATGGTGGAGGACAGAGGAGCCTGGTGTGCTGCAGTCAATAGGGTCACAAAGAGTCAGACACAACTGACCGACTGAGCAACAACAGACTTTAAGTATATGTGGGGAGACAGTTCTCCACGAGTGTCTTGTTTCTGTTCTGGACCATTGTGATGGTTAATGTAATTTTCAGCTGGACTGTGGTACCCAGTTTTTTGCCAAACACCAGTCAAGTTGTTGCTGTGAAGGTGTTTTTTAGGTGTGCTGGCAGTTAGGTCAGTAGACTTTGAGTAAAGCAGATTATCCTCCATAATGTGGGTGGGCCTTGTCTAATCAGTTGAAAGACCTAAGAGGTAAGACTGACATCTCCAGGGAATGTGGGAGTCCTGCTTNGCTGCACAGAGGCGGTCCTAGAGAGACGGCGGGGATGGTGGAATCTGGCACTGGGAACCGGAAGGCAAGGAAGCCACAGTCCTCTAGATCCTGATAAACTCAGCCGGAGGGCGGGTCACCAGCGGATGGTGCTAGTTGCTGTGAATAGCTCCGGTGGCTGCTGCACTTGCCTGTGGGCCGTGGAAGCGCGTCAGGACCGCGCTGGCTGTCTGGACCCACCCCCAGCCCCACCCCGCGGTTCTCCTTGGGTCCAGTTGGAGCTCTCGGGTGGCCTCCCGCACCTCGTGGTCCTGCCTTGTGTGTCTCTGCCCTGGACACCTCGAGGGGTTGCCTGAGTCAGCCCAAGGCTAGAAGGCCATCACCTCAGTGTGATGCTCAGCAAGAGAATGAGAAGTGGACTTCATAACTGGTTCACATCATTAAAGTTTCTCCTACATTTTAAAATAAATCGGCAAGGAGGCGTCTAAAGACAGCAGTAATTAGTGACTTTTAAACTTTAAGTTTTAAAGTTTGAATTGTGCTGGAGAAGACTTTTGAGAGTTCCTTGGACTGCAAGGAGATCAAACTAGTCAATCCTAAAGGAAATCAACCCTGAATAATCGTTGGAAGGACTGATGCTGAAGCTGAAGCTCCAATACTTTGGCCACCTGATGGGAAGAGCCAACTCATTGGAAAAGACCTTGATGCTGGGAAAGATTGAGGGCAAAAGGAGAAGCGGGCAGTGGAGGGTGAGATGGTTGGATGGCATCACCGTCTCAATACATGAGTTTGAGCCAACTCCAGGAGATGGTGGAGGACAGAGGAGCCTGGTGTGCTGCAGTCAATAGGGTCACAAAGAGTCAGACACAACTGACCGACTGAGCAACAACAGACTTTAAGTATATGTGGGGAGACAGTTCTCCACGAGTGTCTTGTTTCTGTTCTGGACCATTGTGATGGTTAATGTAATTTTCAGCTGGACTGTGGTACCCAGTTTTTTGCCAAACACCAGTCAAGTTGTTGCTGTGAAGGTGTTTTTTAGGTGTGCTGGCAGTTAGGTCAGTAGACTTTGAGTAAAGCAGATTATCCTCCTTGTCTAATCAGTTGAAAGACCTAAGAGGTAAGACTGACATCTCCAGGGAATGTGGGAGTCCTGCTTCCAGCCGCCTTCAGACTCAGCCACAACATCAGCTCTGCCCTGGACCTCCAGCTGCTCCCATAACCTCAGAGTGGATTCCTTAGAGTCATTTCTCTCCCACTCGGTCTCTATGGAGACTGTATTTTGAAAGAATTTTGTACAGGAAGGGCTTCGCAGGTGGCAGAGCTGATGTTGTGGCTGAGTCTGAAGGACCCACCTACAATGCAGGGAGATGCAGGTTTGTTCCTTGGGTTGGGACAATCCTAGTATTCTTGCCTGGAGACTCCTGGGGACAGAGGAGCCCATGAGGTCGTGAAGAGTCAGACACGACCAAGCACGCACACATGCATGCACTGGAAGACTGAGATCATGGCCTCCTTCCAGTGCAAAAGGCAGGTTGTGCTCTCTGGCACAGTAGAGATAATGTCTGCCTGCAAGGCAAAAGCTGAGCCCCGTGCTGGCCTGTAGTTCCTCACAAGACTGAGGTTTCCTCCATTTAGGGTTCTTTAGCTGTGACACAAACTCACTGCCTGTGCAACAGTGCTGGGCTACCCCCTTGAGACTCAGGAGGCAAGTGGACCGAGGGGGCATGAAGTCCAGGCTCTCGCTGGCAGTGAACAGTAAGGTCCTGTCCCTAAGCTGGTGCTTTCTGTTGCAGTCACACACCCGCTAAGCTCATCAGCTGGGAGGCACTCTGCAGAGTATCTGTGCCTGGCTCACGGCATGTTTGATGAATTAATTGCTGAACACTGCAGAGCCCCCACGTCGCTGTGTTTCCATTTTCATTATGTCTTTAGATCTCCCGGCTGTAAATTTCCAGCTCCCTCAATTGTCTTTGTTTTGTTTTAAATCAGAAACAAATTCAAGTTTCTTTCAACTTGGTCATCCTTTAAGCACGATACCGTTACTTGCCAGGGTGTGCAGGATCATCTCTTTCGTTTCAAATGTTGTAATGAAGCTACTACTTATTAAGCACATGCCTACATCGCCAGACAACATGCTAAGGTCACATAACTTATGTTACTAAAATATAAGCTCCAGAGAGAACAGATTCTCGTGTCCGTCCCCTTCCACCCAGAGGCCAGGTAGCCGTCTCACACTGCCCAGTTTCCTTAACCCCTGACTCTCCCCACGGCCTCCTCACTCCCACCTTCTCTCGCTGTCGCTCCATCTGTTCTCCACAGTGTAAGCCTACATGATCATCTGCAGTGAAAATCTGATCACATCGCTCTCAGCTAAGAACTTTCTGGAGCCCTCTGTCCCTCCTGGCCTTGACCTATGAACAAAGTCTAAGGCCCTTCAGGGGTCAGGACTCAGGATTCTTTGTTGTGGCCAAGAAAAATCAATTGTTGCTAACTGAAGCAGAAAAGGAATTTTTTGGAAAGGTATCAGGTGACTTGGAATTGTCAGAGAAGCTAAGGAGCAAGGTTTGGAAAAACAACAGCAGATCAGGCAGTAAGGCCCAGCCAAAACCATCCCCCAGAAGTAAGTGGCCAAAGCCATGACCTGCCCTCACCATCTGCTCAGGACCAGTGTGGGATTTTCAAGTGCAAGCTAGGAAAATCCCAGGAAAAGCAGAACAAGTTAGCCATCCCACTTAGTCTGCTGCTGTGGGTTCCTGCTGGCTCAGTACCATGAGACCTGCCTTCTTGCGGGCGGACACACGGTCACACAGCTGTGCTCTGGGCTCTGGCATGTCCTACTTTCCCACTGGGCCCTGGTTTTGTTCCGGCCCCAACCATTTCTAATCATCCTGTCCTTTATTTGCCTCCCTCCTGGGTCAAAGCCCAAGATGAGAACACAAGTTGGCCTGTGTTTAAGTCAAATGCTAGGAATTCCTAGGTGGTCCAGTGGTTAAGACTCTGTGCTTCCAATGCAGGAGGCACAGGTTTGATCCCTGGTTAGGGAACTAAGATCCCACAGGCTGCACTGTGTGGCCAAAATGTAAATAAAATGAGGACACTAGTCAGATTGGATTAAGTCCTGCACTCAGGGCCTCCTTTTAGGCCCTCCTTAATCCCTCCTTAAAGGCCCTGTCTCCAAATACTGTCCCATTCTGGGATCCTGGGGGTGGGGCTTCCACATTTGAATTTGGGGGACAGGATTTGGTCCATAACACCTGGTGTATGTGAGGCCCTGTGGATCTGCCAGTATCAGAGCTCATAACAAGTCTTTTTTTTTTTTTTAAGATTTATATATTTATTTAATTTAGTTTTTGGCTGTTCTGGGTCTTCATTGCTGCATGGGATTTCTCTAGCTGAAGCAAGAGGAAGCTACTCTCTAGTTGCAGGTTGCTGGCTTCTCATCGTGGTGGCTTCTCTTGTTGCGGAGCACGGGCTCTAGGTGTGTAGGCTTTAGCAGCTGTGGCACATGGGCTTAGCTGCTTTGCAGCATGTGGGATCCTCTCAGCCCAGGGATCAAACCTGTGACACTTGCATTGTAAGGTAGATTCTTAACCACTGGACCACCAGGGAAGTCCTTCATAACAGTTTTATAGTTACTGTTTATTCATAGAAGTTTATTTAAGTACACCACAGGTGTTATCACCACTGGGTTCCCACTCCAGCTTGGCAACACTTAGTTTATCTAATAAGTAATTTATTAGGCACTGTGAAGACCTTTCACCTCTTCTGCCCAGAAAAATACCATGAAATGCAGTGATTGCCTGCTAAATATTTAAAATTATCATGGCAATTTCTTTAACCATAGAAACCAATTAGCCTGAAAATGTAAATCGAAATTTTTTTCTCTCATCTTTTAAATAACTGAGACCAAGTCTTTCCTGAGGCTAACAATACGACCAGTAAAGCTTATCATCCTTTTTAATACTTATTAAGGGAATAGTCACCACTCAATGTAATGAAAATACAGTCACTGAAGTTCCGTGTACTCTTTTGAATCTTTTACTGTTTGTAAGACATATTACTAACCTATATTCCACAGGGCGTTTGACCAGGGGTTCTCTTTGGGTTGAAATGTGCAAGAGAAGGATTGAGTAGGCCTAATTTTGCACATTCTGCATTGAATGTCCCATGCTGCCTCCCTCCAGAGCCACCTCAGTGAGAGTCATATTTCTTAACTTGGAAAGCACTGCTTCTCTAACTGGCACCAGCCACAGAAGTCAACCTCAGGGCCTTTGAGGAGGATTGTTAGACCCTAAATTCTGGGTGGACAGTTTGTGCTCAGGCTCAAAAGATTTCCTACATGGAAGTTACAAATTAACTTGAACCTGCCAATAATTTCAATCTGTTCTAAAATAAATGGACATCGGAATGTGAATTACCCTCTGTCCATTCACACCACAGAAACCAGGCTCATTAACTGGTTGATATCAAGAGGTAATATACAAGGCAGTGTGAGACACTTCAGTTTGTACCTATAACTGTCACCTGCCCACAGATGCTTCTTGAATCTGTGTCTCCTAGGTTATAGTCTTCCAGCTTGGCTTAAGTAAAACTCTTTTATGTTCCTATTATAAATTGTTTATTGATTATTTTCATCAAAGGAGGGTGGGGTGGAGAAGGAAATGGCAAACTTTTACCGTGCTGTTGAATGGTTTGCCTTGGAAACGAACAGAGATCGTTCTGTCGTATTTGAGGTTGCATCCAAGTACTGCATTTCAGACTCTTTTGTTGACCATGATGGCTACTCTATTTCTTCTAAGGGATTCCTGCCCACAGTAGTAGATATAATGGTCATCTGAGTTTAATTCACCCATTACAGTCCATTTTAGTTCACTGATTTCTAGGATGTCGACATTCACTCTTGCCATCTCCTATTTGAGCACTTCCAATTTACC
The DNA here is from genome assembly GCA_006410875.1 of Neotragus pygmaeus. Lineage (NCBI taxonomy): Eukaryota > Metazoa > Chordata > Mammalia > Artiodactyla > Bovidae > Neotragus > Neotragus pygmaeus. The sequence goes on along the minus strand of SJYV01012445.1, from coordinate 930,012 downwards.
TTGATTCATGGACCTAACATTCCAGGTTCCTATGCAATATGGTCTTTACATCATTGGACCTTGCTTCCATCACCAGTCACATCCACAGTTAGGTGTTGTTTTTGCTTTGGCTCTATCCCTTCATTCTTTCTGGAGTTATTTCTCCACTGATCTCCAGTAGCTTATTGGGCACCTACTGATCTGGGGAGTTCCTATATCAGTATCCTATCATTTTGCCTTTTCATACTGTTCATGGGGNTTAGGTGTTGTTTTTGCTTTGGCTCTATCCCTTCATTCTTTCTGGAGTTATTTCTCCACTGATCTCCAGTAGCTTATTGGGCACCTACTGATCTGGGGAGTTCCTATATCAGTATCCTATCATTTTGCCTTTTCATACTGTTCATGGGGTTCTCAAGGTGAGAATACTGAAGTGGTATAAAAGTGGTATAAAAAGAAAATTAGAAGTTAAACAAAATACTCAGATAAAAATATTTACTTGTAAAGGATTACAGACAACTTCAACAAAATATTTGGAGATGTACATTCTTTCATCTAATGCATAAAGCTTGTATATCTGAGTTCAAATACATTTAATAATTCACATCCAGTTATACTGAGTATAATAACTGCCAATAACCACGACATTATTAAGAATACCTATGTAACTATGGGGCTTCTCAGGTGGTGCTAGTGGTAAAGAACCTGCCAGCCAATGCAGGAGACATAAGAGATGTGGGTTCAATCCCTGGGTCAGCAAGATCTCCTGAAGGAGAGCATGGCAACCCATTCCAGCATTCTTGCCTGGAGAATCCCAAGAACAAAGGAGCCTGGTGGGCTACAGTCTGTAGGGTCACAAAGAGTTGGACACAACTGAAGCCACTTACACATGCACTCACACATCTAACTATATATATGTGTGTGTGTGTGTATATATATATATGTATATAATAACTACATAACTATTGTTAAGGAAAAGTTCCCTAGTATAAGTGAATATTTAAATTCAAAAATAAGATTTTCCTTTACATGAATCTCTCACTTTTAAGTCGGTAGAGTGCCCAAGATTTAAGGTAACAAATCTGTGTTCAGTATGAAGGGAGATTGTTGATTAACACAGGGGAGTAGGGCAGAGAGAAAAAAGTGGAAAAATACTAATAAATGTTCAGACAACATTTATGGATGGAAACTAGTTGAAGGCAAACTGAGGTGCCTCTGATCACTGTCCCCATGGTCCAGGCTGAGCTTGGAGCAAAGTGGGCTGGGGTGAAAGGGTCTCTTCAGAAAGCCCTTGCTGGAGCCGCACGCACCGTGCACCCAAGATGCTCAGGCTTCACCAAGGCCCTGCTCTGAAAGGGCAGCTTGTACAGCATGTGTGCAGAGTAAATTCCCTTCGCCTTGACTTTCCCTTTCTGCTTGCATAACAGCTTGCTTATAAAAAGCCTTATTCCCTAGTAGAACATGTCGATTTTTCCTACTTGCATGACTCCGTAATTAAGTCAGTTTCATAATAACAGATGGGAATTTAACTTTCTAGCTCCAAAGTAGAATCAGTGAAGGCTGAAACGTGGCTTGGAAAAAAACCTATCTTTTTATCCAGTCCAAATAAACACTCATTCTCTCATCCAAAATCATACACACAAACAAACCCAAATATGTTCAAATAATGAAAACTCCTTTAGAATATTGTACAAGGATATTTTTAATGATCTGAAACAGTGAAATTAAGTGCTTTCTATTGTCATCATAAATATTTTCATTGCTCTGAGTAAGTTGTGTTCAAGGGTTTAATAGTAACATTCGTTTATTCTTTCATTCATTCGTTCAAATGTAGGAGAGTTTTGAGAAATAAGGCATTCCTAGAAGATGGAGCAGGATGGGTAAGCAGCATTAAATCAAATATAATGTTTAGTTTCTTAGTCTCATTGGCTGCATTCAGCAGGTGTGTACTGGAGACACACGTGCAGAACTTTTCCATCATCACAGGAGGACCTGCCCATAGACTCTGTACCTGTACAGGATGCAGAGATCATTAAACTCACTTCATGTACCACCAGGATCAACTGGAATAAACTACAGATGTTTGTAAGCCCAGAACATGGCCTAAAGAATCATCAGTGACCTGGTCAGTAAATTCTGCTAAATACCTATAACAATACAATACAGAATGTTGAGAAATGAATTACTGTTGTATTGACCCATACTCTTCAAAATTCTCTGTGTGAGAAACAAATATCACTTCACAGAAACATCGTTAGTCATCACATTCATTTGGTTCATGTTTTGGGTGAGTTTAATTCCAGGGGGAAGTGGGAGCGATTTAGGGGAAGATGTTTTGTGTGGGTGTGTGTTGTTTTCTTTTTTAAGCCATGTGGCTTGTGGGATCTTAGTTCCTGACCAGAGATTGAACCAGGACAGGGCAGTGGGTGCTCTGAGTCCTAACCACTGGACCACCAGGTAATTCCCAGGCTTTTGTCTCTTTGAGGTGGCTTGTACATAGAATTGTTGAACTGAGCCAAAACGCAAAAGGAATCTCTCTCTCTTTTATTGCAAATGTGTCTCTATCCAGTAATGCTTTTGGAACGGAGATCAAAGGACTTTCTCTAAAACCCCAGTAAAGTCAAGGGTCACTCAGGGTGAGGGTCCTAATTGATTGAGCCCCTTATCTTCAGCTTTCTGAGCCTCCTGCCACCAGACAAAGATACAATCCTTAAATGACATCTTCTCTGGGTAAACTCAGAAATCATTTGGAAACAGGTCATAGTGATTATAATGTTTATGAAATCCTACCTTTCTGACAAGGAGTTACAATCTCTCCGGATGGAGCTACATTCAAGCACATGAATTTCCCTAGACAATATTTTACTCCTCACAGCCTCTGTCACATATGATTGTACAGGCTGGGCACTGCACAAGGAAGGGATACATCACATATTGGGTATCACAGATTTGGTGCTTATCAGTTCAGTCAGTTCAGTCGCTCAGTCATGTATGACTCTTTGTGACCGTGTGAACCACAGCACACCAGGCCTCCCTGTCCATCACCAACTCCCAGAGTCCATCCAAACCCATGTCCATTGAGTCAGTGANCAAATTGGATTATAGATAAACATCTTCTCTTATTAAACTGTGTGCATGTACGATGAACTGGTAATTAAACTATCTGGAAAGAACAGGAAAATAGAATGATGTCGTTTACAAGACTCGTCTATAAAATGAAAAGCTATCCCAAGAACCAGAATGCCATCAGACTCTAGTTTGAGCCAAAGTGTCGTCTGGGGTAGCAGCCGTTTCTGAAGGTCATAATGAACAAGAGCGAGTTAGTAGTTCTTTCTAAGGAGGAACAGAATCCGTGTCAGATGTCTTGGTTCTTCTGCAGTGTGAGTTACACTGCAGGCCTGTGCCGGGGTACGGGGGTCTGTAGAAGCCTCCAGAAGCACAGCAAGGGAGTGCCCCCGCCTCTGGGGCCGCCAGGAGCCTCGGCAGGGGTGGGCTGGCTGGTGGCCGAGGTGAGCCTGGGTGGAGGGAGGGGCAGGGCTCCTTCCAGACGAGGGCCACTCTCGTGGGCAGCCAGCCGCGGCCACGTGCCCTGCGTCAGAGGGATGCTCGCCGCGGCCGCTTCTAGACTCCTCTCCCAGTGACTCGTTCATTCTTTGGGCGTGAGCTGTCCACTGCAACGTCCAAGTGCTCGGGTCTCTTTGTTCCTTCTTTGTTTCTGGGAAAGTTATCTTCTCAGAAAACAAGACTGGTCCTGTTCAGTTTGTCAGCGTTTGCCTGCAGGTTCTGTGCGCCCAGTGGCCCTTTCTGGGGTGGCATCCGCTAACTGTGGTGCCCGGGCCCCACACACCTCTTGAACAGAGCAGAGCCTGTCAGGAGTCTCTGCACGGCCCCCGAACAAGGCAGCCTGCTTTTGTACAAGCGGCTTTTCTCTTTTCCCGTGGTGTTGGCTTCTCATTGGTAGTGAGAGTACCAACGGCCCTGGCCCTATAAAATGCCCACGACAGACCCATGCCCCTCCTCCCTGGGAGGCTGGGAGGGCAGGACTTGTGCTGGTCATCCGACCGCCCCCTGTTACCTTCCAGAGCTTCCCAGGACTGGCCGGAAGCCTGGCGTGGCCCGTCCACATCAGCAAAGCCCACCGTAGAGCCTGCAAGTAACTGCGGGCCACAGCAACCAGCGTCTCAGGTACCACCCGCTACCCCAGCCCCCACCAGGTAGCCGGGACAGACCCTCTAAGCAGCTTGGGCTTGGGAAAGAAATCTCAGCCCGGTACCTGTCCAGGGCTCGTTCTCTCTCTCTGGTTTCAGTTACAGGGCGCACAGGCGTGTGTGAGGGACACGGTTCAGTCTGGCGCAGTGTGTTGCAGCTGAGAGATGAAGACCTCTCTGGATACGCTGCTGCGTGGTCCTCCGCCTAACAGTTGCCAGTGCCCTCCTGCTGCGTTTATACTTCCCGAGTCCTCAGAGTGTTGCCTCCGGTCGCTTTTGTAAACGAGTATCTAATCAGGGACGAGGAGATCGTTTCCGGTTGACGTTGTTTTATTCCTTGAATTTCCTTCTTTCTGAAAGCTTTTATTAAGGAATACCGTAGAGGCTCAGGAACATCTTTTCATCTCGATTAATTTAATAGTACTCCCTTAAAACTTTTTTATGTCTTACTATATAGTTTTATAAAGTACTATGTCTGTAAAGCACAGGCCTCTTCATAAAAAAAGCTCAGTGGCTTCCAGGCAGCTCCACCCAGACCAAGACACAGAACATCTCGAGTGGCCAGAATCTTCCTGGGGTCCCTTCTCGGCCAGTTCCCACCGCCCCACCCCCACCATGGAAGCCACAAGGCTGCCTTACCACTATCAGTGACTCCTGCCTATTCTTGAATTTATCGTGTGTAATGGGAACCATATGATACGATTTCACTTGTGTTTAACTTCTTGAGCTCAGGACTGTGTGTTTGAGAGTCATCCAGACTGCTGCGTGTAGCAGTAATTCATTTTAAAACGCCTTTGTCTATGGCTCCGTCGTAGGGCTAAGTCATTGTTTGTTGATCTGTCGCGGTGTGGATGGAGGCTCGGGCTGTGAGCACCTGTAGTGCGTACCGTGGCTGTGGACGTTCTGTGTGTTTCCGAAGGACATTCACCCAGTAGGGGAGTTGCTGCATCGGAGCTGTGGCCGACCCTGCCAGTTTCCCAGAGTGTCACCGGTGTCTGTCCCCACCAGCTGTGAGCAACCATCCGGCTGTCCCCCGTCTTTGCCGACGCTGGGTGTGGTCTATCTGTCTCATCATCGCCAACCCGGTGGCCATGTAGGGATCTCAGGGTGGTTTTAATTTGCATTCCCTCGCATCTGATGACGTTGAGCACATTTTCATATTACTGTTGAACAGTTTGTTGTTCTTTGCCCGTTTCTAAATCAGGTTTCTTTGTCTTGCCAGTGCCCAGGAATTCTTGAGATGTTCTGAGGATACATCTTCAGCTGGGTCACAAATGCGTCATCTCATTCTCTGCCTTTTCTTTCCACTCTCGTGATGACACTTTCTGATCTGCACATTGCAGACGCTGTCTTCTGAGGAATGAAGACTTCTTAGTTTAGCGAAATACACTTTACTGATCTTTACTTCTATGGTGATGTATTTTTTTGCCCTTTTCAAGAAAACTTTGTCTACCCTGGAGTCATGAAAATATTTTCCTTTGTTACATTCTGGATCTTTTAACTTATGGCACCTTCCACATTAGATCTCGCTTTTTTCTCTGGGTAGCGTGAGTAGGAGTCAAAATTCCTTCCTTTTTCTGTACAAAAGCTGTTAGGTTTAGTCAGGTCCCACTTGTTTATTTTTGTTTTTATTTCCATTACTCCAGGAGGTGGGTCATAGAGGATCTTGCTGTGATTTACGTCAGAGTGTTCTGCCTATGTTTTCCTCGAAGAGGTTTCTGGTTTCTGGTCGTACATTTAGGTCTTTAACCCGCTTTGCGTTTGTCTTTGTGTGTGGTGTCGGAGTGTTCTCGTTTCATTCTCGTGGNTCTTGCTGTGATTTACGTCAGAGTGTTCTGCCTATGTTTTCCTCGAAGAGGTTTCTGGTTTCTGGTCGTACATTTAGGTCTTTAACCCGCTTTGCGTTTGTCTTTGTGTGTGGTGTCGGAGTGTTCTCGTTTCATTCTCGTGGTGCCCAGTTTTCCCAGCACCAGCTTGCTGACGAGGCTGCTTGCCCAATGTGCGTTCCTGGCTCCCTTGTCAGCGGTGCGGTGCCCGTAGGCGAGTGGGCTTATCTCTGGGCTTTCTGCCGTGTGTGTATTTCTGGTTTTGTGCCAGTACCATACTGTCTTGATTCAGACGGATATTCAGGTGCCCCCAGTCTGGGTGTTGAGAAGCCCGTGTCCCCGCCCACTGCGGTCTCCTTAGTCAGGATCGGGTGCGCCTGAGTAGGTTTTCTTGATCTTTTCTTTGTTCCGTGGTCAAGCCGTCTTGTGCACTGCTCTGAGTTACTGGAGTCCCTCGGGAACTTCTGCTGTCTGGCTGCCTGACTGCCCCTGGCTGGGCGTGTGGTCGGGACTTGCTGTCTGCTCACCTCTAAAACGGGGCTGGGGNACCACAGTTCAAAAGCATCAATTCTTCGGCGCTCAGCCTTCTTCACAGTCCAACTCTCACATCCATACATGACCATAGGAAAAACCATAGCCTTGACTAGATGGACCTTAGTCGGCAAAGTAATGTCTCTGCTTTTGAATATGCTATCTAGGTTGGTCATAACTTTTCAGGATAACATAAATTAGTAGGTTAGTAGACTAACAGAAGTCAGGATTCTTGGTGATTTCTTCTCGGCTTCATTATTTCCACCAGAGGCAGTACATCCTTCATTTGCGCTGCAAACCTGTGCCAAATGTGGTTGGAGTAAGACCGTTATGGTTTCTAGGGGTTTTCCCCTCCCCCCTAATCTTTCAATACTTGAATTGTGTTGGACAGGAAACCATACAAATTACAATGCTGAATAAACAGTGCCACCATTTATATTGCAAATTAAATTTTAAAATGCTCTGCTGCTTGTATTTGAGGAAAAAAATCACAGTTCATAAATTCTGTGACTTTAGCAACTCACCAGTGTATTTTCTATGAGCTATTAACATTCTAAACTCTAGATATTATCAAAAAGTCTGTTTCTCAAAATTAAAAGAACTAGTGGCCAAGTGAGGTAATAGGGAGACCTAAATTATTAGAAACAAGTTTAGGGGAAAACAAACAAACAAACAAAAAAATGGTGAAAGAAAGAAAATCCAAAGCAACATCCCTTTTACTGTATTTAAAATGTTTCAAATGATCATTTTATATTTTGACTTGTTTGCTCTAAATATTTGATATGAAAACACCATAGTTAAGGAGATAAATACACTTTTACTCTCTATACTTATTTGGTTCAATGGTGAAGTGTTTGGGTTTCTTTTTTTTCTGCCCCTATACAATATTTTGTCACCTTTTATTCCTGAAAACCATGACAGAAAAAATAGAAATGTTAACATTCAGTTCTTAACTTGCTGGGTATTTCATTCCATGTTTTGTCAAATCTAGTTCACATAGTACCAGAAAAAGAATTTGGACAAAATTATAGAGTTTTCTTAAGGTCATATTGGTGCATGATGTCATTATCAATTACTTATTAAAAGACTTTATTATCTGTAGCACTCAATTCCTGGATGCATCTTTATTCACAGTCAACCCAGACAAGAGGACTAAAAGATAAACAGTACTTTAACCAACGTATTTTTTCTTTTCCTCATGAACTACGATGCTGATTTGGAACAAAGACCTTTGATTTCCTGGAGCTAATTTGTCAATGATAATGTGAGCTCCAGCTTAATTCTCTTTTACTGTGCCCTCTTGACTGGTTGCTTTGCACACATTCCATATATAATGTATTTTAAGATGATATTTCTTTTCATTAAAACTCTTGTTATCAATATTATATTTTTCCCAAAACAAACAAAAAAATAGAGTAGTGCTAAACCCCAGCACATGCTCACCTGTTTAGGCTGTTTTCATCTCCTTCCTCTTCAGGACCCTTTCTTTACCCTTGGACTCACATTCTGTTTTTCCTCCTTTATCTCTTCGTCTTCTTGCCTAAATTACTTCATTTGGAACCAAAGGTTAAGGTTGGAAAATACAGCTTGGATATATGTGTGAGAAGGAAGATGTTAGTTTCATATATTTGAAACTTTGAAAAAACAGCAAAAGAAATTTAAACTGAATTTCCACAAATCAGAATACATTCACGTCCTCTTGGTGTGTATTCCAAATAGCCCTTGGCAACTTATCTTGTAGATTTGTTTTAAATCATAATGGTTCACTTTGATGATAACCTGAAGAAAATTATATAAATTCATTCTTAACTAGTTGGATAACTACTAGTTGGATAATCATGTAAAATCTTAAGATTTTAGTGCCCTTGTTCACTAAAGGCTTATAAACATGTGAGTGCCAAGAATATACCTGTAATATCTTGGGCTAATGAGAAGGAAACAAGAGTTGACTTGATAGGCAAACACTGTCTTCCTGCCAAGTGAAGGCCAAGGTGAGGTCAGAATGGGCCATATGAAAGATCTTGCTGTGCTTCAGAGGAAAGTAAATTACCCCAGAGCACAAAGGAGAGTCAGAACTGCTAGTCCCAAAGACTGTAACTTCTGGTCACTGGAATCACCTTCATATTGTAAGAAAGTATTTACTTCTCAAGATTTACAAAGATGTTGTTGTCACATTGTTTGCTAATGCTGATTTCAATTGTATTTGTTCCCTATTCAGTACTTAATTTTAACTGTGAAGAACCTATATTTAGCTTTATAATCTTATAAACTTAGTTACTGTTAGAAAATGTACAATGTAAATTAACTGGAAGCACACCAAGGAGCTACCTTTTAAGCAGACAGTGTCCCCTGTTCCCTGTGTTCACATCTGAGGGCGCTCCCCTTGCTCTAGCGTGTCCACTTCTCTTCTAGGCTCCTTGTGGTTCTCAGTTGCTCGTCTTACTGCACGTGGTCTGTTTGGAAGTTGGAGGATCTGGGGAAATAGAAATAGCAAAGGCTGATGCTGGGAATCATTGTGAGGCAATATGAATAGCATTGATGTGAAAAGGAAAGGTATATATTCAGAAGTTTTGGTATAAAAGTTTTATTAAATAGATTTGAGAGAATACTAGAAGATAATAGAGGCTTAGCATTTATAATCTAGGGTTCTTCAGCTTTGTAGCTACAATTCTGTTCTGCTGCTACAATCAATGCCTTTGTGGTATTGGAAGCAATTTGTATTCCAAAGCAATTTATAGTCATTAAGATAAAATTGACATTAATAAAAACATAGGAAACATTTTTCGTAAGTAAGGTTCTAGTAATAATGGTGAGGAATATAAAGATGAACGCCTGCCCCCAAAGATTGAACACATACCTAGATATATAACTTCAATATTGGTGAAAATATGAGTAATGATAATGATAATCCCAACAACTAGTATTTACTAGCAATAATTTTGCTCTGTAATGGCAGCATTGAGTATGTTACCTTAGTCTTCACAAAATCTGATGAAGTACATACTCTTCACATCCTTATTTTATTGATGAGAAAATTAAGGTTTCCATGGGTATTTTGTAATGGGCCTGAAGCAATCATGCTATTCAGTGCTTTGTGTCTAATCGAGAATCTGCTCCTTTAAGAGAAAGTACCATTTGGTGCAGTGGGAGAGGAGGATTAAAATAATTAATTCTTATTTAGATTATTAAAGATTTTGTCATGTGTTTATATTTAATGTATGCCTAGTCCGAACAAAGTGATAACTGTAATTAAGGGATAGCTTATGAAGTGAACAGAAGCCATCACGTTTAAGCTGGGCTTTGAAAACTGGATCAAATACTGATGGATGTGGAGAATCCTTTAGTAAGACTAGAAGGATAGAATAGAAGGACAGAGACGTGAAAGGCATTGGTAAGTGGCAAATATCTCAGCGTGCATAGAGTACAGTGATTTTCAAAAGGAGCTGGAAAAGTAGAATCAAATTGAATTTTGGGAATCTAGTCAAGAGCTGTACAAAGCCTTAGGAGGTTACTACTAGTATTGCTATGATTGGTTCTGAAACATATTTTTAGTATCAGTGTGTGTGTGGTAGGGGATGGACATGTAGGAATATCCATTTTGAGACTATGGCAAAAGTTCAGAAATGTCACATAATGAGAACTTGGACTGATACTGAGGAAAAAGATACTGAGTAATGTTTAAAATTCTCACAACAAACAATAATAAAATACATCTAAATATCATAAATCATGATGTATATTGACATGATGCTACTCTTTAAACTCCCCAATTAAAAAATGGTTTCCCAATTCTTTTGTGACAATTAGATAAAACATGCTTTATAGCATATTGTGGCTTGCTTCACTTCTGAGTCTACAAATAAGCTGACTTTATGTTGTGCATAAAACATTAAGCTACCATATGCAAAGTTATGTGAATTTCTCACCCATGGTGTATAACAAAAACATGGTTTCTCCACACTTGTAAATCCAGAGAATGCTATTTTGTGTAATGCATCTGTGAAAGTAATTTAAACACACTTTGTTTAAAAAAAAATAACAAAAAGGAACAAGATGCATTGTACTTAGAAATAGCTATTTTTAAATGAAAACCATGCTTTAATTTTAATTTCATTATTATACTATAGCTTATACTGATGAGTGAGATTTTTGTGACAGTAGTATATCCAGTTTATCCCTTGTTTTTCTGCCCAGTTTTCCTCCTGCTATAACTACTCTCTGTGGCTTTTAAATTAATTTTATTACTATTAATGATTGTCATTGCTGGCATAGTTGATGGTTTTATGAGTATTATAGCATTTTATATTCATTACTCAGTTATTGAAATGTTATCTCCACTTTAGGAAACTAAGTCTCAGAAAAATTCAATAGCCTCCCTATCATCAGATAGCTAGTTAGTTTGTGGTCATGACTTTTCTAGTGACATCAATATTATGTCTCATACTGTACTGATGTACCATCCCTACTGGTAGGATGCTGTCCTATGTGTCTTTTTAAAATTATATATATATTTTTGATATAGTGAGAATGCTTAACATAAATCTGCTGTCTTAACAAATTTTTAAGTGTGCAATTCACTATTGTTAGCTATAGGCACCATGCTGTGCAGCTGATCTCTAGGACTTACTCATCTTGTGTAACTGAAACTTTATACCCACTGAGCAGCAACTCCCCATTTTTCTACCTCCAGCCCCTGACAACCACTGCTCTATTCTCTCATTCTGTTCTCTCAGTCTACGAGTTTAACTGTTTTAGATTTCACACATAACTAAAATCATGCAGCATTCGCCCTTCTGCTTCTGGCTAATTGCACTCATCTCACATGCTAGTAAAGTAATGCTCAAAATTCTCCAAGCCGGGCTTCAGCAATACGTGAACCGTGAACTCCCTGATGTTCAAGCTGGTTTTAGAAAAGGCAGAGGAACCAGAGATCAAATTGCCAACATCCGCTGGATCATGGAAAAAGCAAGAGAGTTCCAGAAAAACATCTATTTCTGCTTTATTGACTATGCCAAAGCCTTTGACTGTGTGGATCATAATAAACTGTGGAAAATTCTGAGAGAGATGGGAATACCAGACCACCTGACCTGCCTCTTGAGAAATCTGTATGCAGGTCAGGAAGCAACAGCTAGAACTGGACATGGAACAACAGACTGGTTCCAAATAGGAAAAGGAGTATGTCAAGGCTGTATATTGTCACCCTGCTTATTTAACTTATATGCAGAGTACATCATGAGAAANGCCCGGGTTCCACCCTTGGTCAGGGAACCAGATCCTGCATGCCTCAACTAACACGTGGTGCAGTCAAGTACATAAATAAATAAATAAATAAATAAATATATAAAATAGCATCTCCCTTGTGGGATTGTTTTCAGATTAATAGAGGTAAGACGTGTACAGTTTTAACATCATCATCTTGAGTGGTGGTAGGAAAAACTGAGGAGGTGGGGGAGATGCTGTCTCTTTTCTCCGGGTCTGGGACTCAGCCAACACTGGTCAGTTGGGGGTCCCCAGTGCGTGGACGCCCTGCCCCTCCCTGCTGCCCCCTGGGTCTGGAGGGCACTGCAGTGAGGACGCAGGACCTCTTGTGTGGAAGCAACATTTTAAGTGGATACTGCTGTCAAAATGTGGAGTTGTAAGCCATCAGGTGTTTCAGTAACAAGATGATGTGTGCTCTGACACTGGGCAGTGAGGCATGGCTTCACTTTCCAGCTGACCTGCGCCTCTGCCTTCTTTCCCTGCAGCGGGCTCATCGGGCGGAGCTGGGCCATGCTGTTCGCCAGTGCAGGCTTCAGGGTCAAACTGTTCGACATCGAGCCTCGGCAGGTGACCGACGCGCTGGTCAGCCTCAGGTGAGTCCCCTGTATGTACGGAGGCCCTGCGGCCTCAGCCCGTCTGTTTGAGCCCTTGAGGCTGGGGTCCGCCTTCTCCTGTGGGGTCGTGGCCTCGGAGCAGGTGAAGCAAGGCTGAGTGAGATGTGGATCCACCCCACAGCAGGGGCTCAGACTGTGAGGACAGACTTCTGGGGGTAGAGATGTGCAAGGGGGCTGGAGGAACCCAGTGTAGACCCTCGACTTGCAGCCCGAGTGAGCTGGTGAATGGTTCTGTGCCACATGCCCGCGAGCTGCACTGGCCCTCCCCTGCAGGCACGGAGGTCCTGAAGTCCTCAGGTGTGTTCTTACCTGTTGCTCTGTATGGCAGGACCGGGATTAACTGGGATGAGTGTTGTCTGAGGTGTGAGAATGTGCGTACTTAGCAGATGCTGAGTGTTGAGCCCACAGAGGGTGGCGTTTTAGGGACCACCTCAGGAACAAAAAGATTAAGAACCAAAGGAAAAGGGCTGAGACAGGGAGGCCAAAGACAGAAGGACAAACTAATTCACGGGTTGCCCCCGCTTTGATGCCATCACTGATCACGGCTCTGATCATCTCAGGCCTTCTTGTCAAGTAGTTACTCTCCTGGTTGGGGGCATAGCTGTGAGCATTAATTTGAATGTGCATTTTGTGTAACAGAAGATGCTTTATCATTGGCTCTTTGAGAAGACAAATATATAGGGCATGATGTCAGGCTCTAGGCCTCGAGAAATTACATACCTTAGGCCAACTTTGTTGTGTAGCAGATAAGAACCCAAAACCCAGAGAAGTAAAGTTGCTTCTTACATATAGTAACAGGTAGCTGGTGACTAGGTGAAACAGCTTTCAAATTGTGATGCTGGAAACTTCTGAAAGTCCCTCAGACGGCAAGGAGATCAAATCTGTCAATCCTAAAGGAAATCAGTCCTGAATATTCATTGGAAGGACTGATGCTGAAGCTGAAGCTGACGCTCCAATATGTTGAACATGTGATGTGAAGAGCCAACTCACTGGAAAGACCCTGATGCTGGGAAAGATTGAAGACAGGAGGAGAAGGGGACAACAGAGGGTGAGATGGTTGGATAATATCACCAATACAATGGACAGGGGTTTGAGCAAACTCTGGGAGATAGTCAAGGACAAGGAAGCCTGGTGTGCTGCCGTCCATGGGGTCATGAAGAGTCAGACACAACTGAACGACCGAACAAGCAACAACTGATGAAACATCAATTGAAAGAAGCAAAAAGCAGAAAATGAAACAACCACCATAAAGCTAAACACTCCCCAATGCTTTGTTCTGTACGTTAGGGAAGGAGGGGGACTTGGCACATGGACCTCTGTTTCCAGGCACGTGCCACTCACCAGGGACATGTGGATGAACGAGACAGAGCTAGTCGTACACATCAGGACAAGTTCAGCCTGGTGATCCTACCATATGAATTCTCATAGTGACCCCCCACAAGGCAAGACCTCACGTGGCCACAAAGCCTAAAATACTACAATGTGGCTCTTTACAAAAGATTCTCAACCCACATGTTTAAAAGTTGAGGTTCTGGTCTCCACTCCTGATGTGTGCGCTTTCCTAAACCAAGCTTTTCTCTGACCCCAGTGCCTGTCCTGCAACTCAGCTCAGCCCTGAGATAGCATCATGTCCGGCAGGTGGGGGTCTCCATCCCACAGGGCTGCCCCGCCCCTCACATTTCAGACTCCAGCTCAGTCCAGTTGTCATCTGTGCTCCCAACCTACTGGCTGTGGTTCCTACCATCCCTTCTTGGGTTTGCTTTACTGGCTAGAGTGGCTCCCAGACTCAGGAGACCAGTTACTCAGTAGATTACTGGTTTTTCACAAACGGAATTAGGGCTACTGCAACCAAGCAACCAAGCTTGGGACTTGAACCCATGGTCTTTTAACTGAGATCACACACCTGGTCTCGAGACTTAAGAAGCTCAGGTTCTTTATGTCTCCTTGAGAATTCAGTGAGAGACAAAGCGACAGGGAAGTGGATTGAGAGAGAAACACACTTCACAGACAGAGTGGGGGCCATCTCAGAAAGCGAGAGCCACCCCAGGGTAGAGGGTTGTTAGCTTTCATGTGCTCAGTCGTGTCCAACTCTTTGCAACCTCATGGTCTGTAGCCCACCAGGCTCCTCTGTCTGTGGAATTCTCTAGGCAAGAATACTGGAGCCAGTTGTCATTTCCTTCTCTAGGGGATCTTCTGGACCCATGGATCAAATTCTGGTCTCCTGCATTGCAGGCAGAGTCTTTACTACTGCAACACCTTACTTATTTTTTAGGGATGGGTAATTTCATAGGCTGCCAGGCTCCTCCATCCATGGGATTTTCCAGGCAAGAATCCTGGAGTGGGTTGCCATTTCCTTCTCCAGGAGATCTTCCGGACCCAGGGATTGAACCCGTGTCTCCAGCATTGTAGGCAGACATTTTACCATCTGAGCCACCAGGGAAGTCAATTTCATAGGCTAATGAGTGGGAGGAGTATTCCAGCTCTTTTGGGGAAGGGATGGGGACTGTCATGGCGCCTGGGGGTGTGTCACTTAGCATGCTGATATGTTAAGAGTGATTGCCTGCAATATGGGAGACCTAGGTTCGATCCCTGGGTTGGGAAGATCCCCTGAAGAAGGGAAAGACTACCCACTCCAGTATTCTGGCCAGGAGAATTCCATGGACTGTATAGTTCATGGGGTTGCAAAGAGGTGGACACAACTGAGTGACTGAATTTCACACAGTGAGGCTCAAGATCTAGTGGAAGTCAACTTGCCTGCCATCTTGGACCCATTTGGTTTGGTTCTAATCTGTTTTTGTCGTGTCCTGGGGCTGTGTCGTTGTTTTAAAGGTTGTGCTCTTCTCTCCTGTTTCACTTCCAGTCAACAGCAGGATGAAGAAATACACAGGAGACATGTGGGAGGCGGGGAGCTTTCCTGCCCTCTGGTGTCCCCCCTCCCTGAATATCCACCGGTTCAACCTGGAGGCTCTCTGAACTCCCTCTTTGGGTTTTTTGGTGGCTCTGACACTTAGACACTATTGATTAAATCACTGGTGATTGTACTCAGCCTCCAGCTCCTCTCCCTCTCCTGAGGTCAGGGGTAGGACTTCAAGTGTTGGCCCTGAAATTACTGGGTTGGTGACATAAGCAACCAGCCCTGTCCTGAGGTGCTTTCAAAAGTCACCTCATTAACATAACCCAAAAGACACTTTATTGCTCCCCTCCACAGGATGTTCCAAGGAGTTTTAGGAGCTCTGTGTCGGCTCTTTGAACACCAGTTCAAAGATGTATGTCACAACATCACAATAGTAATAGATGCGAAGATGAAAATATTAATATTAACACATTTTGCGGTGGTTTATCCCTATTGTTTAGTCACCAAGTTGTGTCCAACTCTGCGACCCCACGGACTGTTGCTCTCCTGTCCATGGGATTCTCCAGGCAAGAACACTGGAGTGGATTGCCACTTCCTTCTCTAGGGGATCTTCCTGAGCCAGGGATCAAACCCACATCTTCTGCATTACTGCTGAGCCACCAGGTTTATCACTGTAGGCATGGAGAAATGGTCCTTTCTTCGCTTCAAGGTTCTTTGGGTGATCTGAGAATTAAACTGATGTAAGGCAGATTGCCTGGAAAATCCCATGGACAGGGGAGCCTGGAAGGCTGCAGTCCATGGGGTCGCTGAGGGTCGGACACGACTGAGGGACTTCACTTTCACTCTTCACTTTCATGCATTGGAGAAGGAAATGGCAACCCACTCCAGTGTTCTTGCCTGGAGAATCCCAGGGACGGGGTAGCCTGATGGGCTGCCGTCTATGGGGTTGCACAGAGTCGGACACGACTGAAGTGACTTAGCAGCAGCAGCAGCAGCAAGGCAGATTAATAGGAGAAAAACAAATGTTATTCTATGTGGGTGGGAGCCCCGTGAAGCAGGGGGCCCACAAGGAAGCGAGGGGCTGAGGCTTCTGTAAGGCCTGGTGGTTGAAGGGGCGGTCAGGATATAGGGAGGCAGAGGAGGCCTTTCCCAGGAGGGAGAGGAGACCTGGCCTGCTGTGAAACACTCTTCTGATCCAGGCCCCCCCATCCCCGAAGTATAAACGTAGGCAGTTGAAGGCAAGTTTAGGAGAAGCTCCTGAACCTGCTGGGTTTCGATTGCCTTTAGGTCAGAATAGTCCTTGTGCCACGGTGGCATCTTTTGGGGTGAAAAAACCCACTCCCCTTCGTTGCCTTGTGTGTTTGGTGATCTCTGAGCTCACATGCATTGGCTCTAATCTGTGGAAACCCAGGGCCTGCACCTGTCCTGGTGAATGCCCCACGGGGGCTTTTCTCAACCGCCCCCCTGTCTGGGACAGACTGGGGTCTGACATTGTCTCCTTCACACCTGACCTGGGGTCTCAGGCCCAGGTCCCCACTACATGTACCCTCAGGGCAACTCTGCCTTTTGCTTGTTTCAGTTCTTTCATTTTTTTAGTTGATAAATATTTTCTAATGAAACAAGTCCTTTTAAATTTCTAGGTTTTCTCTTTTTAAAATTGTTATTCAGTTGCTCAGTAATGTCTGACTCTTGCGACTGCATGGACTGCAGCATGCCAGGCTTCCCTGTCCTTCATAGTCTCCCGGAGTTTGCTCAGACTCATGTCCATTGAGTCAGTGATGCCATCCAACCATCTCATACTCTGTTGCCCCCTTCTCCTCCTGCCTTCAATCTTTCCCAGCATCAGGGTCTTTTCCAGTGAGTCAGTTCTTCACAAAGTATTGGAGCTTCAGCTTCAGCGTCAGTCCTTCCAGTGAATATTCAGGACTGATTTCCTTTAGGATCGACTGGTTTGATCTCCTTGCTGTACAAGGGACTCTCAAGAGTCTTCTTAAACACCACAGTCCAAAAGCATCAATTCTTTGGTGCTTAGCCTTCTTTATGGTCCAACTCTCACATCTGTACATGACTACTGGAGAAACCATAGCTTTGATATATGGACATTTGTTGGCAAAGTAACGTCTCTGCTTTTTAATAAACTGTCTAGGTTTGTTGTGGCTTTTCTTCCTAGCTGTGGAGTTCATATAATTTTCACACGTCACAAAGTACTCCCAAGCATTTAAAAATGTAAAAATCACACTTATCTCTCAGGCCACAGGGCAATAGTGGACTCTCGTTTGCTGACTGATGGATGTACTTTTCAGTTCCAGTCTAGTTTCATCTCTTATGTTGTAGATCCAGTTCCACTGTACCTGTAACCAAGAGAAAACTAAGATCCCTAATCGAAAAGTTCTTTGTCCTATCTCTTGGGGTATTTATATTGATAGACTTTATTGTTTAAGTGTATCATGAAAGAGTTTGGCCACTTTTTAAAGTCCTTTCAGGCATCAAGGAGAACATAGGGAAATTGTAAATAAGGTTTTCTTTTTCTTAGGCTAGATTAAAGGCTTTCCTATAATATTTTCCTACTACTTTGCTTAATTAAGAGCTAATATTTTAAGTATTATTGGTGGCCAGTTAAATTGAGCTTTTGGATATCAGCCTAAGGTTTTTGAACCAAGGAACAAACAAGCAACACCCCTTCCAAAAATCAGTTAGCAGCCTTATTTAGGAAAAGCAAATGTCCTGAATTATGTGTCTTTCCTCGTGAGTGGCTTTCTTTCTAGTCCCACCCCTCTCCCCCAACCACGTGTAAGCTGACTGCACTTTAATGTGCAGAACTGGTTGTGCTTCTCTGGCAGGAAGCAGGATTTCAGGGTATCTCGTGACATCTCTGCTCAAGTTTTTGCTGGCGAAGCTGCCAGGAGGATCAACTGTGAGTCGTGTCTCCTCACCCTCCTGATAGGGGAGAGGTATACTCAGTTTTAGGTCTCATGACTTGTGTAAGGCCGCCTACATCCTTTTTTTTTTTTTGATTAGGGAACTAAAAGATCTCTCATGCCACAACTAAGACCCAGCACAGCCAAATAAATATTTTAAAAAAGAAGCAGCAGCAGCAGTATAAGCAGTGTATCTTCCCGACTAGATTGAATTGACTGGTGTTTGGGGAGAATGGATATATGTATGTGTGTGGCTGAGTCCCGTTGCTGTCCACTTAATCTTTTTCTAACAGAGTGGGAAAATGAATCCCTTAAAACCTCAAATATTCAAACTTGTAACAGGGAACTTGACCTTGGAAAAGCCTATTAGCAGATGCTTCGCTGCTTGGCTTTTGTTCTCCAGCAAATGCTCAACGCTTGGCCTGTGTTAGGGCTCAAGAATTTGAGAGGGTGGTTATATTTCAAGAAGAAAAACGCAGGTCGAGTAAACAAAGTTGAAATGTGGATCGGATTGGGAGTGTTTTGTTTCTCATGACTTGTGTTCAGTTTCATTCCCATGTGGTGACATGCCGGGCTCACCTCTCGGGACCAGGACCCCAGCCTGGGCCGTGGTGCCATCTGAGTGACAGCCCCACGTGGGGGCGGAGGGCCAGCTGCCCGTCTGCCTGGAGCCCTGGCTGAAATCGCCATCTTTGGGTGAACTCTGCTCGTGTCTCAGCTGCCATCTCTGTCATGTGGAGATGGTCATTCTGAACTTGAGTCACTGAAAATGGATCTGCTTTTCCACGTGGACATGGATTTGTAGACCAACAGAAGTGGTCTCTGAAAACTGGGTTGCTGCCCTGGGCCCTGTTGCCTCAGTAGCTGAACTTCCTATCCCAACAGCTGGGTCTCTGACTCGGTTAACTTGCCACCCAGATCTGTGCATTTGCTTCAACATCTTGAACCTGGATTTGATCTGGATTCCTCTGGACTGGTCTGGTTTGAAGCTGCCTTTTAGTTGTCCACGTAGCTTTGGTTGGAATAATTGAGGTTAATAGATCACAGAATGGCCTCCCATGGCTCCCATCCAGGTCTTGCTACAGTCACTGAAAAATGTATGCAATCTGGGTGTAACCGTAAGAAACATGTACAAGACATTCATGGAGGAATTTTTTTCAATTTAATTAATTAATTTTTATTTTTGGCTGTGCTGGGTCTCCATTGCAGCACAGGCTTTTCCCTAGTTGTGAGTGGGGGCTGCTCTCTAGTTGCGATGTGTGGGCTTCTCATGGTGGCTTCTCTTGTTTTGGACACTCTAGGTGCATGGGCTCAGTAGTGGTGGGTCCCAGACTCAAGAGCACAGGCTCAGTAGTTGTGGTGCTCGGTCTTAGTCGTCCCATAGCATGTAAGATCTTCCTGCACCAGGGATCCAACCCAAGTCTCCTTCATTGGCAGGCAGATTCTTTATCACTGAGCCACCAGGGAAGCCATCGCCGAGAGATTTTTTTTCAGCTGTATATAGGCCAGTAAAGCAGAAATAAGTTAGCGGGCAGGAGCCTGTCTGCAGGGATGTAACCAGGAGGGTGCAGGGCAGTGGGTGACCAGACCTCCCTGGGCTGAGAAGTTCCCAGTTCCCCTCCCTGGGCTGAGTGCTGTTGCCAGAAGCTGACTCCAAGGGGCCATGGGTTCCATGGGTCGTTGAACCTGACGTATCTGTGTTTCACAGGTCATGCTGCCCCTTGGCTGTCACTAGGACAGTCCAAATAATTGCTTCACGTCACTTATTGACTCTTCTTCCCAAACAGGAATGATTTCCCCTTTTCTGATTTGTGAAAGTTTTTATTGTTCAGTCGTTAAGTCAGGTCTTACTCTTTTTGATCTCATGGACTACAGCATGCCAGGCTACCCTGTCCTTCACCATTTCCTAGAATTTGCTCAAACTCATGCCCATTGAGTAGATGATGCCATCCAACCATCTTATGCTCTGTTGCCTCCTTCTTCCCCTGCCTTCAATCTTTCCCAGCATCAGGGTCTTTTCTAATGAATCAGTTCTTCGTATCAGGTGGCCAAAGTATTGGAGCTTCGGTTTCAGCATCAGTCCTTCCAGTGAATATTCGGGGTAGATTTCCTTTAGGATTGACTGGTTGGATCTTGCTACATCAGTTCTTCAGTGCTCAGCCTTCTTTATGGTCCGACTCTCACATATCCTAATTGTACACTTAAAACTGGGGAGAAGCCAGAGTACTTTGACTGTCTCTGGCTGGTAGGGTGAGGAGTAACTGCTCTTGGGTTCAGGGAGTCACACCGACGTCCCCATCCTGTGGGCTGCTGGCGTGTGGACACATGTGTTCCCTGGGCGGGAGGGCTGTGAAGGCTCACATAGGATTAACTAGGGTGTGGCTCCAAAATCACTGCAGATGGTGACTGCAGCCATGAAATTAAAAGACGCTTACTCCTTGGAAGNCAAACAAACAAACAAACAAAAGCACCATCCAAATCTGGGTTTTGCCCTGTAAAATATTCTGTATTCTACAGAGTGCAATCCCATGGTGCAGTTTACTCACAGAATAAATTTTATTCGATTCTAATACAAGTCTTATTTTAGTAAGTTTTGTCATTAACATGTACATTGTATGTCTTATATGGTAACTCATACATTGGGTCTACTTGCAATTTTCAGACTCCCGTGGCATTCCTACAGTGTGCCTGAGTGGGATAGACGTGCCGTGCTTACGAGAGCACAGATTAGAATTGAGATACTTCATTGTCAATTCTGGTTCCATCACTCACTAGTTGTCTGAAATACACCTCCCTTTGTAGGTTTCTAAAATGGGGTTAATATCTGAGTTGGTCATTGTTAGGATTAGGTAAGTGAAGAGCTTAGCATGCTTTCTGACACACAGGATGGCTCTTATGTGCTATTAATATTGTTTACAATGAGGAAAGTAAAATTTGGCCTTGAATTTAAAATAAAGTTGGGGAGATGAGACAGATACCAAAACCTAAATAGGTATAAATAAATATAGTCAAGGGATACAGAAACCTAAACAGGTATAAATAAATATAGTCAAAGGGATCATGGAAACTGAGATATGGAACTTGATGGAGAAATAGCTTTGAGAAGGGATTCACTCACTTTTATTGTATGTCTGCTGTTCTCAGCCCACTTGTTCAGTCCTCACAACTACACTGTGAGGAGACACTTCTTACAAGGTCATGTGTGAGAAGACCGAGGCTCCAGGAGATCAGTCTGGCTCCAGGTCACCAGTTAGTAGGGGACCTTGGTATAGTTTAATATGTTCCTCTGTTCTATTTCCTATAAATTGGTTGATGTATTTAGAAGGTGTTGTAAATTTAGGTTTGATTTTTTTTTTTGGTGGGGGGCAAACAACTTATACATATAGTTGTATAATTTTTCTACCAGGAAGCACATAATGCCTGGTTGATTATCTTTTATGACGTTAGCAGCTGTTGCCATTTAATTGATATTTAATGCTTAGCTCTATGTGTTCATTAAGGGTTTTGTGTTTATTTCTGATCTCATAAAATTCACTTGTTTTTTCACTTCTGAAAGTGGTCAGAGTTGTAATTAAGATGAAGATGTAATTAAGAAAATATTTACATTAATTATGTCTATATGGCCCAACCTCCAATACTGTCCTATATCACTTTAAAGATGTGCTCATTGATTGCTAGGAGGGAATAAAAATAGAAATAACTTTATAATGCTATAAATGAAAGATGATTAGAATATGATTTCCCCAGACCTTTTTAATATAAATGGCTCTATGGGTTTTATGACATAATAATTAAGAAATAACTTCCTATATTGCTAGATGCACAAAAAAGTAATTAATAAGCTTATCTACACCAACATCCTCTAAATTTTTCATTACTTCTTGGCTTCAAATCCTAATAATTAAACTGTTCTAATCTCTAGCTTATTTTCTAGGAACAAACAATATATTCTTTATCTGATGCCGTGCTCTTTTGTTATCACTCATATAATACTGTTATTTTGATTTAAAATGACAGTATGGTCCTATGGTCATAGCTAAGCACTTTGAGTTATTTTTCCAATAATGCTGATTAACTTTTGATGAACCAGTCATATCCCTCCACCTAGTTCCTGGTCAAGAAATAATATGTTGTCATC
This sequence comes from Neotragus pygmaeus, assembly GCA_006410875.1. Lineage (NCBI taxonomy): Eukaryota > Metazoa > Chordata > Mammalia > Artiodactyla > Bovidae > Neotragus > Neotragus pygmaeus. Next base: position 907,688 of record SJYV01012445.1, on the reverse strand, counting down.
TGACAACTGGCAAAGATTAAAGTCAGCTGTGGCCACTGCACTGACTGACTCACCCAGGGATTGAAACCATGACCTTGGCCTCATTATCATGCTGTTATAATCTACTGAGCAACATAGCCAGAAAAATAAATTCTGAAGACAGGAAGTAAAAAATTCTATTCATGTCTCCATGCCTAAATCACCGCACATCTGCCTCCTTTCAGTAATTCTATTAGCAGGTGTTTTGGATATGCATGAAGAAGTGAAGGCAGGATATTCTGAAAATCAAAGCTGATCATGTCAGTTCTCTGACTAAAGAAACCTCCACTGCCTATGTAATGACTATAGGATAAGTTAAAATTCTTCAGCAGAGCACATAAGGTTAGAGCATAATGTTGCCACTGCCTGTTTTCCCAGCTTTATCTCTTGCTGCAACTCCCTGCCTCATTCTCCAGCAACAGTGATTTTTCTCATTATTTTGTGACCGCTCATGTAATTGTGCATATATTTATCAAGAGTTTGTAATATAGGAGACAGTCTGATAGGCCTTGGGGAAACTGGAGTGAAAGGCATATTCCTTGCCCGTAAAAATTCATGGCCTAGTTGAGGAGCCAGACAGGGAGATTAATGGGTCCAGCACTGTGTGACAAGTGCTATCTGTGAGTAAGGCAGTACAGTGCTAAGAGAGCCTGGGGCAAACAGGAGCAAGCACAGCAAAGGAAGGGATGAGCACGTGGTGGAGAAGACAAGTTACTGACAGAGAGGAGGCAGACGGAGCAGAAAGGGTGGTTCAAGTTGCGGGAATATAAAATAAAGTCCTACAGATGAGAAACTTTATATATTCAATAAAGTACAAGTCAGTTGTCACGGCTGAAGAGGGGTGTGTGTTGGTAGGCTGAGTTGCAGATAAGGCTACAGAGGCAGGCAGTAGTGGAATCTCGGACAAAGAGTTTAGATCTTATTTCTTTCCACCTATGTTTCCTCCTCTCGAAGCTGCTTTTTCCTTTTCTTGGACTTCCCAGGTGATCCAGAATCCACCAGCCGATGCAGGAGACACAAGGGTTGGGAAGATTCCCTTGAGTTGGAAATGGATAACCCCAAATCAGTATTCTTGTCTGGAGAACTCTGTGGACAGAGAAGGCTGGTTTGCTACAGTTCATGTGGTCACAAAAAAGTCAGACATGGCTGAGCATGCACGCAATTCCTTTTCGCCCACCCAACTTAAACCGATCATGACAAGATTCTCTCCTCAGAAATTAACTCAATGAGTATTTATTTGTTGGAATACCTACTACATGCGATGTACTGTTCTAGGTCCATACGATACATTAGTAAAAATTCTACTTTGCTCATGTGCTTAAATGTTCTTGTGCGGGAAGTTAAAGATAAACATAAAAAGCTGGGGTATTATTCAACTTGGAGTAAAAGTTGGAGAGTGGCAAGTGTCACGGAAAAATCAGGGTAACGTAAAGGAGACTAGAGTGACCAGGGAGCAGGTGAAGCAGGCTGGAGTATTAAACAGGATGGATAACTAAGTAGAAATGTGCAGAAGGGGAGTAGGCCATGTGAATATCGGGGTGAACAGTATTTGGGGCAGAAGGAACAGCTAAAGGAAAGCCTACAAGAGACTAGTAGATGAGGTCAGAGAGGTTATGTGGGACTTGTAGGCCATTTAAGGGGTTTAACTCTGAGTCAAGTAGGGAGCCACCACAGGATTTTGACCAGTAGAGTGATATGATTTGACTAATATTTTAGGAGGCTTTGTCTTTATGCTGTGTTGAGAAAAGCCTGAAAGCCACAAGGACAGAAGCAGGGAGATCTGTTAGGAGAAACTGAGGGCTGTAATGATTCTAAGCAGTGTGAGGCAGCCAGATCTGTTAGCAGAGTACCGAGTCTTCAGTAAATTTTACAATTATGACAGTTTTGATTTTAGTTTAGATATGGCTCCTATAACTTAGTAGATTGCAAGTAATTAGCCCTTGTTGTTGTTTAGTCACTAAGTTGTATCCGACTTAGTGAACCATAGTTTGCCAGGCTCCTCTGGCCCTGGGATTTTTCAGGCAAGAATACTGGAGTGGGTTGCCATTTCCTTCTCCAGGGAATCTTTCTTACCCAGTGATCAAACTCATGTCTCCTGCACTGGCAGGCAGATTCTTAACCACTGAGCCACCACGGAAGCCCTAATTAGTCCTTACCATTATGCAAAAATCAAAGTCCACAGGTTTACAGGCATAAGTTCACAAATATATGCTCCTATAGGAACTGAAGAAAGGATTTGCATTTCTGAGTTAGTTTGTGGCCTGTCAGAGAACTCAATGAAGGATGAAGATGACGATGGAGAGTTACTCCTACAGGTAAGTAAGAACAATTCACTTTCAAACTCAACTTCAAATGTGTTCATATATTTGAGGGACATGCTTAAGTAAAACATAATGCCTTACAAGAATAATGAGATGTGATAAACATTTTAGGTTAAATACTAAACCAGAACAAACAAAACAAAACAGATCAAAAGACATTTGGAAGGTGTTTTAGTTCTCAGCATACCAATCTTACTTTAAATTGGGTCTACTACTCTGAAAAGTAGCCCATTTCAAATTCTATGGGATTTTGTTTGTTATATAAATACTGTGACAAATTTTTATTTTAAAAAGGTGTATGAATCAGAGTGGAAGATGATTTTAAGATACCTCCACTGCTAAGCATTCCCTTTAATAGGAAAAACACATGTAGTTGTTTGTAGTAAAGAAATGTAAAAAGGAAATACACTTTTGCTTTATCCAGTCCTATAAGAAATCAGGTGTCCCAGTGATACCAGCTTATGCACATTGAGTTTTATATGCTGGCATTATCTCTAGGCAGGTGAGAGGTAGGAGGGGTTTTGGAAGACACAGCTGCAGGCACTCAGCATACTTTGTGACTGGTAGAAAACAGTGCTTGGCCCAGGGTGTGACTCTGCTATAAAATAAGCCAAAATTGTTCAATTTGGACAACCTCTTTTAAGTTCACATTTTATGTACTCAAAATAACTAAGCTTTTTAGCCTCCGGGCAGTCTGTTTCTACTTGGGTTGATAGCTGGCTGGGGAATGGAGGTGGTGGTGCTTCCAATCTGGCTCAGAAATAGGTGAATAAGGTAGAGTGTTTCATCCATCCTTTTTGTTTTTAGCTCTAATCTCTTCTTTTAAAGGAGCTTTTAGTGTATTTTAGTGGCAGTGAGGTAAAGGTCATAGATATGTGTATTTACTGTTACCTGTCATTGCATATTGCTGCTGCTGCTAAGTCGCTTCAGTTGTGTCCGACTCTGTGTGACNAAAGGAAATGAATACAAGAAAAAGTGATGATCAGTGGATGGTCCAAAGTAATGAGTCTTCTAGAAAAATAAGAGTGAAGTTAGGAAAAAATAGTCAAAGGAAGAAAAGCATTGTGATGCATGCAACTCCAAATAGGGTAATGAATGTGTAGGTTTTGGTTCCAGACCCTTTTAAAGGACATCTCTGAATCCCCTAAGACTTCTCAGAGCCTACATAGATAGAAAAGCCTTGCCAGGAGAAGAGAATATTCTCTGAGACATGCACACACATGATCAGTCCTGATATACAAAAAAAATAACAAACACAAACACAACTCTTGAGAAACTTATTGGGGTTAAAAGAAGTCTGAGGAGAGGGGAGGAGGTGTAAAAGGACTGATCGTGCAAAGGCTGGGCCAGGCTGGGAAAAGTAAGGCGGTTTCTCACAGGGCTTCAGTGACATTTGTACCATAGTTTATAAATTGCTGCTCTGAATTATTAAGATGATTCTGTATCTCACTTCAGACATCTAATACATAAAGTACTGTCAAGGTGAAATTGAAATTAAACAGAGAGGAAAAGAAACCAGAGAAAGGTTAGTACTGTAAGATTAAACACTACCCAGGTGGGGTTTAAAGTCCAGGTTCGTCTGAGCTTTCTGATCGAAGATCCAACTTGTGGGAAAATATATTTTTCTTTTATGTCTTCTCCAATATTTAAAGTTATAGGAGCAAAACTTTTTGCATAGCTTTTTAAAAAAAANGTATTCTGGCCTGGAGAATTCCATAGACTATATAGTCCATGGGGTCACAAAGAGTTGGACACAACTGACTGACTTAAAAAAAAATACAAAATCGTAGACTAAAAATCAAATAGTATACAAGGCTAATAAATCATAGGGATCAGATAATAAATGGAACCTTAGATAGAGTTCAGTGAGTCTGAAGATCTTCCCAGAGATCCATTTCTCCAGTCTTCGAATAAATGTGTGATTGGGATTAATATGCTTGGCAATTGGCACAATCCCCATACTGGGTCTTGGTCTAGTGATAAAATCTATCATACATGGGAAAGTCACAGAGAGAAAACCTCTGAAACTACCTACTACCAGAACCAAGGTGAAAACCCAAAAACATACTGTATTACACCTGAGTGTGAAAGAGTGGCAGATGTTAGTGTCACCTTAAGGATCTGAAGAAGTGGTTGAAAAACTATACATCTGGGCAAAATTTGTGCGTGGTCAGTTTTTGTACAGTCTGCAAGCTAATTATGGTTTTTCTATTTTTAAGGTGTTGTTAAAAATAAAAATATGTCACAGAGACCATGCGTGGTCTGAAAAATCTAAAATAATAGCCATCTGAGTCTTCATACCCAAAGGTCATTGTCTCCTTATCTAAAGGAAGAAGGGGTGGTGGTCCTATCACATTTATTTACTTCACCTGATTGACCCCTCCAACAATGAATGGATCCTATAGGTTGACTGCAAACTACAGCAAGATCAACCAAGTTATAGCTCTGATCAGTCCTCATCTCAGACGTGACTGGTGTCTTAGCTAGCATAGATTAATAGGACATCAGGCAGTGCTATGTAGCCACTGATTTGAGCAAATGCATGCTATTTTGTTTGTTAAATCATAATCAGAAAACTGTTCAAATGGATGAATGTACAATATACATTTCATGTTTGCCCTAGGGCTGTCTTCTACCCTCTGTTGTAACATGTGTTAGTCACTCAGTTGTGTCTGGCTCTTTGTGACCCCATGGACTATACCCTGCCAGGCGTCTCTGTCCACGGAATTCTCCAGGCAAGAATCCTGGAGTGGGTTGCCATTTCCTTCTACAGGAGATCTTCTTGAAGTCCCAACTTACTTGGAGCATCTTAGCATCCTGCAGATCATTGTATCCATTCATTGTACTGATGATTAGTTATGCTGATTAGTGAGATGAGCAAATGGTAGCCACATGGGAAGCCTTGAGAGGAAACATGAGTTCCAGAAAGTGGGAAGATAAATATTTCATACTCAGGGGCCATCCATTTCTGATAAATGTTTAGATATCTGCAGTGTGTGTGTGAGAGGTTCATGACAGGATATATCTGCAGAAATAAATGACAAATTAGGGCAACTTGATCCTTTTCCTGTGAAGAATAGGCACAAACTCTTTTGGGTTGGAAGTAAACTGCATGAGCAGATAGCCCAGACGTTATCCACCTTGGTTGCACCAGTGCCCTTTCTTCAGCTTGGGCCTATGGCCATATGAGGAGTCCTGACACAGGAGTAAAAAAGCCTGAGCTTAATTTTACAGAAAGGCTGGCTTAATGTGGGTATAAGATGAAAACAAACGGCAGCTGCCCTAAGGCTTCAGGGTGGTCGTAAAGATGGTGGTAAGGAAAAATCCTCCTGGTGAACCACTTTGTGGGGAAAGAAAAATAGTCGGAGATTAGAAGATATATAGATGTCTGGTTAGGGATCTGGAANTCCCCCGGAAGCCTCTTCCACCCATTCCTTGGAGCAGGACAGGAAAACAGGGCAAGGATAGTCTGCATACCTGTATGCTCAGTCGCTTCAGTCGAGTCTGACTCTTTTCAACCCCATGGACTGTAGCCCACCAGGCTCTTCTGTCCATGAAGACTTCCTGGCAAGAATATTGGAGTGAGTTCTTTATCGCTGAGTCATTAGGGAAGCCCAGGAATAGTCTGTAGCCTCTTAATTAGCTGAATTGTATTTATTACAGAGTTTTTTTGTAATGGTCTTATTTTTAACATTAAATTTGGAAAGCCTTTCTCATAGAAACCCCTGCCTTTAAAAAGCTGATTAATTCTCTTTATTGTCATACTCCTAGAAATGTTGCAAAGCATCCAAAAATGCCCTGGAGTCTCTTCCAGACAAAATGGCTGTGTTTTGGAAAAACCACCTGAAGGATGTGGACTTCTCAGAAAACGCACTGAAAGAAGTTCCCCTGGGACTTTTCCAGCTTGATGTAAGTCAAGTAATAGCGCCTTATTTCTCATTTTCAGCTCTTGTAAGAAAACCACTCCACACTGCAGTTCTATGTACTTCTTCAGAGCTTTTGAGACAAAGAAAAAATAAGTTGAAAGAAAAGTTTAACCATCAAGATCATGCACGGTTGTGTGCAAAGATTGAGAGGAAATGCGCAAAATGACAACAGCTCTGGGAGGAAGTGGGATGATGGGTTTTTATTTCCAGAATTTTCTTTACTGTTGACAGTAAGCACAGCCCCTTGGACCTTCTGTGGCTCTGTTCCTTCCCGGCTGGTGCACGAGGCTCAGGCGGCACTGCTGTCGCGTCCCTGCTCCCTGCCCGGAAGCGGAAGAACTGGAATTGCTGGGCGTGAACTCAGGAAACGCCCTGTGCCAGAGCCCTGGCTGTGTGTGTCCCAGCAGGGCTGTTCCCAGACCTGTCTGTCTTTCCTGCTCTGGTGGGAACCTCTGAAAGCAGAGCATGGGTCCTGTTCACTGCTTGGTGCCCAGTGGGAACCTCTGAAAGCNAGCTACAGCCTCCGGTCTCCTCCTCATCCGCACACCTTTCCCAGACAAACCCTAACTCTCCCAATGTCACCCCCCACTTCTCCAGCCTCTCCTGCGCCCTCAGTCAATACCTCTCCGAGCTTTCTTCGCCATGAGGATCCCCTGGGGAACCAACCCTCCCCACCCCGCCCCAACACTTACAGTCTCCCTCCTTCCAGGACTCCGCCCTAGGCAGCTCAAGAGCCCCTCCAAGCGCTCACACTTTTCCCCGTCCAGCCTGACACCTTGCGCACCGCCCGCCCCATTCCGGGTTCAAAACCCCTGCGAGCCCTCACTCCAGGATCTCACTCAGTCTCCGGACCCGACACGCCCGCCGCCGGTCCCTGCGCTCCTGGTTCTCTACCTTTCTAGCTGACCCACAGGGCTCTCCATCCACCTCGATTCTTAACTCTTCCCTCTCTACCGACGCCGGCTCTCAAGCTCCCCACTCCACACCCCCGCCCTAGAAACTCCCGCTCTTCTCCTCCTCCCAGCTCACTCTCTTCCCTTCCTTCCCTCCCTCCCATCCTCTCCAACCTCTCCCCGCCCGGCCCCAGTCCACAGATCGCCTTCGGGAGGGTGGGCGCCGCCCGCCGGGCGTCCGCGGTGCTCTGGCCTCCACGGCCGGGAGGTGACGCGGCCCCCGCGGGAGGAGACGGGGAGGCGGAGGGGCGGAGGAGGCGCGGGCGGCGGCANAAGGAAAAAAAAAATGAAAAAAAAAAAAAACTGAAAAATACAAAAATAAGTCAATAAAAGAAAGGAAAAGAAACAAAGAAATGATGGAAAAATAAAAACACTAAATAAAATGGTAGAAATAAACCCAAAGATATCAGAAATTACAATTAAAGTAATGGGCTGTATATTGCAGTTCAAAAATGAAAAAGATATTAATGCAAATATTATCAAAATTATATTAATATCAGGAAAAAGGCATTACTAGAAATAAGGATCATAATAAATGATAAAAAGTTCACTTATTCAAGGAAATATAACAAAGTTGTATGCAACTAACAACCTCAAAACACAAAGACCAACATTTGACAATGAAAACTAAACCATGTGAAATGGAAGATTCATAATTCGGCTTAGCAATTGAAAGGTCAAGAAGACAATGTTATAAAACTATAAAAGATTTGAACAGTTAACTTTATCTAATGGACATGTATATAAAATAGTACAAAGAATTGTAAAACACACATTATTTTCAAGTACATTTCCAAAACAGAACATTTAAAAACATGATCACAAATTAAGCCACCAAAGTAAGACTCAGCAACTTAAATAATATTATACAAATGAGATTCTTTCACAACCATGAAATTAAGAGAATTTAGTAACAAAATGATAACCAGAAATAACTCAATTGCTTCAAAAATAAACAGCATACTTCTAAATAATGCAAAATCAAAATTAGAACTAAATATTCCTTAATATGGAATATGTGACCATATTAAATGTCTCTATTAAAAGAACTAAATGAGCCCTTAATATGAAAACTTGCGGTACACAATAGTTGAAGAGGATTTTACCTTAAATATCTACTATAGGAAAGAAGAATGAAAATTAGTAACCTGAGAATCCAATAAAATAAGATTGTATAAGAGAAACAAACTAAAGTTGAAAAAAAAGCAAAGGATAAATAATTAAATAAGAACAGAAGTTTATGAAGTAGAAAACAGATATAAAAGAGAGGTGACAGGAAAGCTAAAAGCTGACTCTCTGAAAAGCCTAAAACTTCAAACCTCTGAATTGATTCAGCAAAATGTTCTAAGAAAGAAAAGAAAGAAAAAAAAAGGCGGGGGAGGGAGGAAGACATGAAGATAAGGAGGAAGGCAGGCATGCAAAAAGAGCTAATGTCAAAAACTACATGATAACAGATGCTGTAGACATTAAAATGACAATACATTTGAAGACAGATGAAATGAACAGACTCCTAGAAAAATATATTTAGCTTACTGACACTGATTCAAGATTAGAGAAATCTGTACAAAATTATTAAAGAAATAGAATCAATAGTAAAAATCTCCCCACAAGTAAAATTCTAGGTTCAATTGTACAATCTAAAGTGTTATTCAAACTCTATGATTTTTATCACTTATGACATCTATTAAATTATTTCATATTATACTACCTCACAAGAAATTTAATTTGAAGATTAAAAAGTACATAAGGTAATGTGTGAACTCTAAGGTGTTACAAAAACTATAAATACTATTTACTCAATTTTATATTAAAATCAGAAAGCCCTAATTTTAAAAATAGATAAATTCCAAAGAATCTTCCACAAGGTCAAATTTTCTCCTTAAGGCAAATCTTATTTTGCTTCTGCATCCACTAAATGTTTAATGACACATTCTTTCGGAGGAAAAATGGCCACAAAATAATACAAGTGCAAATTAAAAGTGCTGAAAAAGTTTAGATTTTTAAAAACTTAATACTGTGTGTTAAAAACTTACTGACCAAATAACAGTATGTAATTTAAGCAGTAGCTATTTTTTGTTTGGTACTATAGGTCAAATAGGGCTTCCAGGCACTGACAGTGGTAAAGAACCCTCCTGCCAATGCAGGAGACTTACGAGAGAAGGGTTAGATCTCTGGGGTGGGATGATTCCCTGGAGGACGGCACAGCAACCCACTTCAGTATTCTTGTCTAGAGAATCCCATGGACAGAGAAGCCTGATGGGCTACAGTCCATGTGGTCCCAAATAGTCAGACATGACTGAAGCAACCTACCACAGCACAGCAGGTAAGTTAAATATACAAAGGAACAAAAATAATATTCCCAAATGGCATGAGGAAGCATCATGACAGAATGTTTCATGGGTAATGAGTTAATGCATTTTTCCTCCTGCAACATAACCTTGTATAATTGTTTTCATAACATTCATGTGAATATACTCATATTCATCTTTCCATGTTTGTGTTCACTGAAAAAAGATGATAGTGCCCAACAGGAATGAGGCACAGATATAGATGTTGAGGAAACAAAGATGAACAACAGTGAATCTCACAATTTTACAATCCAGTGAGGAAGAGAGAGAAACAGAAGTACCTGAGTGTATACAGAGTACTATACATCACAGAGGAGGTACATCTAATGCAAAATGAAAAGATCAGAAAATGTCCCTAAAAGGAAAGACTTCTAAGTGTGGCACAATAGAGAAGAAATTAGAGTTAGCCAGGGAGAAGGCAATGGCACCCCACTCCAGTACTCTTGCCTGGAAAATCCCATGGATGGAGGAGCCTGGTAGGCTGCAGTCCATGGGGTCGCTGAGGGTCAGACACGACTGAGCAACTTCACTTTCACTTTTCACTTCCATGCATTGGAGAGGGAAATGGCAACCCANGGTCCCCATCACATTTATTTTTGTTTATTTTATTTTATTTTTTTTGCTATACTATATGGCATTTGGAATCTTAGTTCCCTGACCAGAAATTGAACCTGTGCCCTGCCTTGGAAGTGAGAAGCCTTAGCCACTGGACAGCAAGGGAAGTCCCTGTTTCTTTAATAGTTGTTTGTTTTTTTTTAAGAGTGACATTCAATACATATTTTTTGTGGCTTTGAGAGATCCACACTGTGATTCTGGGCTGTAATTTCTGGCAGAATGGATGCTGGTGGCTCCTTGGTTAACAGGTGTCCTTGGGCCCACTACTGCCTGCCCTTTGTGGTCGTGGTCGCCACAGGCCCTGCGAGACTTGAGCATTAGACAGGTGCTGCAAACTGACACAGGTGTAAAATCCCCACTGGACTTCAGTGACTTACTAAGGAAAAAAGAAAAGAATGTAAAATATCTCAATAAGTTTTTAACACCAATTACATATTAAAATGACAATATTTGGGTATATTGAGTTGTTGTTGTTTGTCCGACTCTTTATGACCCCATGGACCGCAGCACACCAGGTGTCTCTGTCCATCACCAACTCCTAGAGTTTATTCACACTCGTGTCCATTGAGTCAGTGATGCCATCCAACCATCTCATCCTCTGTCACCCCCTTCTCCTGCATCTTTCCCAGCATCAGGGTCTTTTCCAGTGAGTTGGCTCTTTGTACCAGGGGGTCAAAGTATTGGAGCTTTGGTTTCAGCATCAGTCCTTCCAATGAATAAAATGACAATATTTTGATATATTGAGTTAAATAAAACTTATTGGTATAACTAAGTTCAACTGTTTCTTCCTGCTTTCTTAATGTGGCTACTAGAAAACAGCATTGCGTATGTGACTCAGGTTGTGTTTCGTTGGGTGGCTGGTCTGGAGCGTGAGGTCTCCTTGGCCCTGCTTTATCAGTTAATTGTGGTCCCTGCTGTTCCCCTGGGCAGGGCCTGTCCTTTTGGTTACTGTTTAAAGGGAAGTGCTGCTAAGTCACTTCAGTCGTGTCCGACTCTGTGCGACCCCATGGACGGCAGCCCACCAGGCTCCCCCATCCCTGGGATTCTCCAGGCACGAACATTGGAGTGGGTTGCCAGTTCCTTCTCCAATGCATGAAAGTGAAAAGTGAAAGTGAAGTCTCTCAGTCGTATCCAACTGTTCGTGACCCCATGGACTGCATCCTACCAGGCTCCTCCATCCATGGGAGTTTCCAGGCAAGAGTACTGGAGTGGGGTGCCATTGCCTTCTCTGTTAAAGGGAAGTAACCGCTTGTTTTACTCACCTCTGCGCATTTGATCAAGCCTCTGCCTGGAGCTGTGCGCTGTGATTCTGCTAGCACATTTGTCTTCAGACTTCTGGGAATATTCGGAGTGAATTATCTGTGACTGTACTGTATGACACCATATCGACAATGCTGTTGATTGTAAGATGTCTTCCAATATGAGAAACGCAAAGGAAAACAAATGCGTCTTAGAAGGTGACCCAAACAAATGCGTCTTAGAAGGTGACCCACAATATTCTCTAACCTTTGACCTATTTGGTGTTTTGAGTTTTTCCTTTAGTTAATTTGTAAATGATGAATCAAAATGCTTTGTAATGCTTTGCAAAGTCCTTTAGAATTAAGGACTTGGTGTCAGTGAGTTGGAGGAGTCTGGCTTCGGTGGGGGGCTCCTTACCCAGACTCTCTGCCTCAGCCCCGTCCACTGTAAAATGAGGCAATCATGGGGCTGCTCCATTGTCATGAGAACTGAGCGGGCGTCTGTAAATTAAACAAGCTCCTTTTTATGAGCACCCAAGCAGGGCCTGGCTCAGAAGAAGTTGGCAAAGTGGGCTCACCCTTCAGCCCCTTGGTATCCCCATTTGCGACAAGGGAACCAAACTGACCAAGGTTAAATGTGCAGTGAGTGGTAGGTCAGTGTTTATCTTGTCGTATTAGATTGGGTTTCTGAGCCAGAAGTGAATGTAAGATTTCTGGCTCAGTGATGCATTTTCCCTCATGATCCTGGAATTGGATGAATGTTGCATCTCATGTGAACTCTTCCCACATCAGCTATTCTCAGAGTTAGAGAGACTGGGCAGGTGGGCGCTCAGCCCCAGGAAGGACACCTGGAATTGCCCAAACCTTCGGATTTTTCACATTAGCAAGTGAGAAGTTGGAATTTTTATTTCTGATTTTTAAATCTTGGTTCAGGTTTTCTTTTTTTCTTTTTAATATTTATTTCATTACTTATTTGACTGCGCTGGGTCTCAGTTGTAGCACAAGGGATCTTTTAGCTGTGGCATGCAAACTCAGCTGTGGCATGTGGAATCTAGTTCCCTGACCAGGGATCCAACCCAGACACTCTGCACTGGGAATGTGGAGTCTTTCCTAATCACATTGTGATCATGTGTGACCTCTGACCACAATCTGGTCTATTAATTCTGTTTGACACTACTGTTCCCTTTGAGAGCTTTCATGAGTATTTTCTTCTTGACCACTTTTGTTTTACTTCCTTCAAAGACGTTTCTCTCAGGCTGGTGGATATGTATACAGCCCTGTTGTTTCAATGGTGACTTAGCGAGTGTTTGAGTTTTATATCCAGTCTTCATTACAAAACACATTTTTGGTAGGAGGAGGAGGTCTAACAAAGGCTTAGCATAGATGTAAAAATACTTAACAGAATATTAACAAATCAGATCTAAAAATATACATAGAGAATTATATATTGTGATCAAGTAGAATTTATCAAAGTTATACAAGGCTTGTTCAATACTTGAAAACAAATTAATGTAATCCATTACAATGCACTGCTGTCATTTTTGCTTTGGATGTTCACTTATATTTTAGACCAATTGAAAATAAAACATCTATTTTATCTTCATTTACTCCATTTTCAGTGTTCTTCATTTCTTTATATAGATCCAAGTTTCTCTCTGGTTAGTTTTTTTTCCTTCTGCCTGCAGACTTTTCCTTAAAATTTATTCCTATTCTTAGATTCTCAGGTTGGCTTGGAATGAATTCCTAAACTTACTGTTTTTCTCAGAAAAGTTTTTGTTTCTTCATTTTTGAAAGATGTTTTTTACTGGCTATAGAACTGTGAGTTGACAGATATTTTTTCTTTTAGCACTTAAAAATGTCACTCCATTACTTTCCATCTTCTATGATCTCTCAAAAAGTCTTTATTTCATTCTTGTATATATTATATGAATCTTTCTCTGACTGCCTTCAGTATTTCTTTGTCCGCCTTACTCAATAGTTTGAACATAACATACCTCCTTATCCCCAAATCCACATCCATGTGTGTGGATTGGGGGTAAAGAAGGGTTTTTATCCTGCATTGTGTTCTCTGAGCTTCATGCTTGTGCAATTTGGGATTTTCTTTAGTTTTGGAATATTCTCAGCCATTATTTCCTTGAATGTTGTCTTCTGCCCCATTCCCTGTCCCTAGAAATCTTTGGATTTCAGTCACACATGTGTTAGATCATTTGATAATTTTCTTACAGGTCCTGGATGCTCTGTATATGCTCCTCAATCTTTTTGCTCTTTGTTTTTCACTTTGGCTAATTTCCATTGACTAATCTTCAAGTTCACTGATTCTTTCCCGACTGTGTTGAGTCTACTGATGAGTCAGTCAAAGGCATTCTTCATTTTTGCTCCTTTGTTTTTCATTTTTAGCATTCTCTTTGATATTGTCTTCCAGTTTCTATTTTTCTGCTGAAATCACCCATATGATGTTGTCCACATTTTTCACCCCAGAGCCTTTAATATTTTTAATCACAGTTACTTAACATTCAATGTCAGATTGTACCAGCATCTGAATCATACCAGGATCTGGTCCTGTGATCCCTCTGTCTCTTGGGTGTGCACTTTTTTGTATGCCTCATAATTTTTTGTTTTTGAAATCTGGACATCTGAGCAGGACAGCAGATTTACGCCTGGGATTTGACACACCTTTCTTCCTGCAAGGCTTTTATTGTAAGGATTTGAGTTGATCTAGTTAGGAGTTGGGCAAGTTTTAAGGTTTGCAAGTTCCTGTAGTCACCCTTGGTGCATAGAAGTTTCAAATCCTTAAGCAATACCTGTGTTTAGGGTGAGGACTGGCTGCCAGAGGGTTTTCTCCTTCAATATGTTCTCCACCCTCAGCTTTTAGTCTTCCCTTTGCAGTGCTCTCAGAGAGAGAGAGAGTCTCTTTCCATGTTCTCGCTCTGTCCCTTCCCAGAAGTGTTCTTTTCTCACTAGTTACTTAACCTTGCTGGCCTGGGAAGGGACAGAGCAAGAACATGGAAAGAGACTCTCTTTTGAGATTTTGATTAAGCCTTTGTCTCAGGCAGGCTTCCCTGGTGGCTCAGATGGCAAAGGATCTGCCTACAATGCAAGAGACCCAGTTTCGATCCCTGGGTTGGGAAGATCCCCTGGAGAAGAAAATGGCAACTCATTCCAGTATTCTTGCCTGGGAAATCCCTGAAAAGAGGAGCCTGGTGGGCTACCGTCCATGGGGCCGAAAAGAGTTGGACATGACTGAATGACTAGTGCTAGCTTTCATTCCTAGGGATAAGGGTTTTTTTTTTTTTTTTTTTTTTTCNATGGCAACTCATTCCAGTATTCTTGCCTGGGAAATCCCTGAAAAGAGGAGCCTGGTGGGCTACCGTCCATGGGGCCGAAAAGAGTTGGACATGACTGAATGACTAGTGCTAGCTTTCATTCCTCTTCCTCCCCTAGGGATAAGGGTTTTTTTTGTTTTTTTTTGTTTTTTCAGTTCCCTTCCCCCACCTAGAGTGAGTTTTCAGTAATGGTAGCTTTTGTGCTTTTGTCTGCATCCACTTCAACGAATTAAGATGTATTTATGTCACATGATGAAGGAGTCAGATGTTGGACCACAGTTTACCTGTATGTTAGAATGTTTCAACATTTCTACATGTTTTTTAAAAATCTTTTTAAAAAATATTTCTTTTTATTTTTTGTAATTTATTTAATTAATTAACTTTTGAGTGTGCTGAGTCATCACTTGCTGCATGGGTTTTTCTCCAGTTGCCCAAGTGGGGGCCGCTCTCTGGTTTGGTGGGAGCCAAGTGCAGGGGCCTCTCATTGCGGTGGCTTCTCTGGTTGTGGAACGCAGGCCCTGGGCACAGGGGCTTCAGTAGTTGCAGTGTGTGGGCTCACTAGTTGTGGCACACAGGCTTATTGCTCTGAAGCATGTGAGATCTTCCTGGACCAGGGATCAAACTTGTGTCTCCTGCATTGGCAGGCAGCCTCTTAGCCACCACCAGGGAAGTCCTAGAATATTTTAAATTATAATATTTTATCATGTCAAGCATTTTAACTTAATTGTAAATAAGTGATTTCCTAAAAGGTATTAAAAAAATTGTTGGAATGAGATGGGGATGGACACACCATCAGGCCAGCAGTTGTCACCTATGTCCCTTCTCTCACTTCCATCCCCTGTGGTTGCTTGAGGAAAGACCTCTGCTGGAAGCAGACCACAGCCACCCTGGTCACCTCGACACCCAATCCCCAGGACATTCCTCAGGACAGCCTGCTCTGCTTTTTACTTTAGAAAAGTCTCTAATTGAGTATAGTTTATTCTAGATTACTACAGAATATTGTTTAGGATTTATAATATGCTTTAAAAGTATTTTGATTTTTAAGGAAAAATGTGAGGCTTTGGTTAGAGCACAGTGCAGTTTATTATCTGTGATATTGAAAACCTGTACTTTTCTTTAACACATGCTGTTTGTTCTAGAGTAAGGTTTATGGGATTTTTTTTTTTTGTAATTATAACATCTACCTCTTGAGAAGTCTAGTCATAGTAGTCTATTAACCTGATAGATCTTTAACAATTGTGCTCTTTCAAGAAATAGTGGGACTTTCCTAGTGGTGCAGTGGATAAGAACTGGCCTGCCAATGCAAGGAACATGGGTTCAGTTCCTGGTCCAGGAAGATTTCACATGCTGCAGAGCAACTAAGCCCATGGGCCACAACTACTGAGTCCACCCTCTAGAGCCCATGACTCGCAACCTCTGAAGCCTAGAGCCCATGCTCTACAACAAGAGAAGCCACCTCAAAGTGAAGCCTGTGCACTGCACCTAGAGAGTAGCCCCCACTTGATGCAACTAGGGGAAGCCCCCACAAAGCACAAAGACATAGTACAGCCTAAAATAAATAATTTTTAGAAATAAAGAAATAGTTAATAAAAAAGAAACTGCTGATGATTAAACAGTATTCATGTATGGATGTGAGAGTTGGATCATAAAGAAAGCTGAGTGCCAAAGAATTGATGCTTTTGAACTGTGGTGTTGGAAAAGACTTTTGAGAGTCCCTTGGACTACAAAGAGATCAAACCAGTCCATCCTAAAGGAAATCAGTCCTGAATATTTGCTGGAAGGACTGATGCTGAAGCTCCAATACTTTGGCCACCTAATTCGAAGAACTGACTCATTGGAAAAGACCCTGATGCTGGGAAAGATTGANCTGCTGATGATTAAACAGTATTCATGTATGGATGTGAGAGTTGGATCATAAAGAAAGCTGAGTGCCAAAGAATTGATGCTTTTGAACTGTGGTGTTGGAAAAGACTTTTGAGAGTCCCTTGGACTACAAAGAGATCAAACCAGTCCATCCTAAAGGAAATCAGTCCTGAATATTTGCTGGAAGGACTGATGCTGAAGCTCCAATACTTTGGCCACCTAATTCGAAGAACTGACTCATTGGAAAAGACCCTGATGCTGGGAAAGATTGAAGGCAGGAGGAGAAGGGGACAACAGAGGATGAGATGATTAGATGGCATCACTGACTCAATGGACAGGAGTTGCACAAGCTTCGGGAGTTGGTGATGGACAGGAAAGCATGGCATGCTGCAGTCCATTGGATCACAAAGAGCTGGACATGACTGAACAACTGAACTGAACTGAAACAGGTTGAAGCAAGAAATTGCCGATGATTAAAGAGGTTGAAGCAAGAGATGTATTTAGTGCAAAGAGACAGAACTTATGATGTAGATCACGTCCATCCTTCCTCAAGTTGAAAATGGATTCCCTTCTGCCATGGTTACAGTAGGATTTTAGCTCAAATTTCCTTTCTTACCATCTCCTTCCCGCTAAATTTGGTAAATAGAACTTCTTTGCATGTAAAATAGCTTAAGCACCAAAGTCTTCTAGTTTAGTTTTTCTTTCTATCTGAAAAGAACATTGAAGACTGTTTCCAGATATTTCGCACTGGCAAATGTAGATTTTCCTAGCAACAGGATGCCTATCTAAGATGCATGACTTGCCTTTTTAAAAAAATCAATGAAATTTCATTTTCCCCATGAAAGTGTTTCTTTTGGAAGCTGCACAGGGTCACACAGTGAGTGGGTCGTCTGCAGAAGTCAGCGCCCTCTCAACCAGTCCCGCCTTTGCCTGGGGATCTTCCAGAACCCCTCCTCGTGGCCACGCCCCCTCCCCAAAACCACCCTGCAGGTTCTGAGTGCTGTCCTTCGTGAATTCTACTGATCTGTGTGCTAAGTCACTTCAGTCGCGCCCGATTCTTTGCGAAGAAAACACTAAAGTATATAAATTCTTTACTTTAAAAAGTTATAAATAAATGAGAGAGAACAAAAAGTTAGACCTATCATAATACCGTCATCCAGTGTCCTTTTAAGTCTTTTCTGCTGCTGCCTAGTATCTGATGTGCCGATAACAATTGTTTTACTTGGAAAGTTCCTTACACTTTCCTTGTCCTCAGAATCTGAGTTAGTGGTTGTGTGTGAAATTATCACTTATTATAGATACATCTCTCCCACTTCAAAACAAACAAAACACAAATAATAGCCATTGTCTAGAAAATGTTGTCAGAGTTTAATGAAGCAAAGTCAAGCTAGTTACCTTCTGCAGTGAAAGAGAATTTTCGCTGCCACTCGACATCTAGTGGCTTTCCCTGGACGGGCCCTGGAAAGGCTCAGTGAGCCCTGAGGCACTCTCACCTACTGGGAGCAGGATGTATGTCTAGCTGTTTGCTGTCACTTCCTCCCAGCTGTCCGTGGTCACCGAGCAAGAGCAGCCACTCTCAGCTTCGCAATCCACCCAAGAGATGACCATCCTGAGTAATAGTCTGCAGATCCCGGTTCTCAGGCAAGCAGTGAGCAACAGCAAGATGATAAACTCAAGGCTTGACATAGACAGAGGCATCTTAACCCTGGCCCAGCACACGGAACACAAGTGGGTTAACAACGATGGCAACAATGAAACTTCAAGCAAATGAACTGTTAAAACCCTTACATAATTGTAGCAGGCTTGGATTTCCTCTGCTTCGAGTGTTCTTGCCTCTTTGATAATCAGACGATCTAAAGAAAGGCATAGAATTTCAGGGGAGAATCTGCAGGCCAGGCTCACAATGAGGCCATTCACAGGGCTCTTTCATTAGCCTGCACAGAATCGGCATCACGATTCATCTCTGGCTTCACTACAAGGCTCCATTTAAACCCAACCCAACTCGCAGACTTAACTGATCCAGGAATTACTCAATACAGCCCGCCAGCTACTGTAGCTTTTCCCCTTTGATAAGGGGTTTAACACAATGGGCTTCACAGTTCTTAAATGACTCCACTTTTTTCACCCTGTCTTTGAGATGTGGTGCTCATGTGACCTTTTGTTCTGAATAAAATTTCACGTGGTGTGACTATATTTTTTAAAACTACTAACAGACACAATATTGACACCTTACCCATGGAGGAAAGCTTTTAAAACCTTGTAGATGGTATAGAAATGAAATTCATGTCATAATATTTACCCAACTAACTTCACTCTATTAGATTATTAGATATTATTAAACTTGAAAATATTTTATTTTGGGGGTGATTTGATAAAGTTACAGCGGTACTTCTGCATTTTTCATTGACTTTTGCAGGCTGCTGGTTGTCTTCTGGTTTGTGCAGTTTCTGCCTCCACAGTGCTGATAGACGGACCAGGGCACCCTCAACAAGTTCCTGGTGGGGAGGGTGATGGGGAGCCTGATTTCAGGGTGGGAGACCATCAGAAATGAATGTATTTGGCCACAAACCATTGGGAGTGCGGTTGGCCCCCATTGCACCTCGGAACTGGGGGTCTCAGACTTCAGTGAACACAAGTCATCAGAGTGATGGATAAAGCATGCAGGTGCCCGGGCCCCATGCTGAGTCTGACTCAATACATCTGCGGTGGGGGCCTGAGGATTGCATGGTTAATGAGCACAGTTGATTCTGTTATCAGACCCCACTAGGAACCATTACCCCAAATTCACTGGGGACTGTGGGAACTCAGGGACCCTTAGAAGGAGTGACTCCTGGTGGGATTTCCTGGGGCAATGCTGGGAGGGGAGGGCACACCTGAAGGTCCACCTGGCATCCCCTTCTGTTCCCTGTCTCTCCACAGCAGGGCAGCAGCTGCCCTGAGCATCCAGTTCCCAGGGACCTGCCTGTGGGCCTGTGTTTGGGCGTCTGAGAAAGGCTTCCCACCCCAGCAAGACATACNGGTCCCACCCCTGGACATGACTGCACGGGGGCTGGTGGGCACTCACAGCCGCTCAGTCCTTTTTCTGTGGCCCGTTTGACTGCAGAATCAGGCTGGAGCAGCCCTAGTTGGCTGGGAAACGCTGATGACCGCAACCTAGGGGCCCAATGTTAGGTCCGTGGGTGACGGATCCTGTTGCTGGGAAGGTGCTTTTCAGCCCATCCTCTTAAGCTGATGCGCATGATGAGGGAAGAAGCACTGAGATGATAGACTCTTGTCCAGACAGTGGCTGAGCTTGCACTGCCCATAAATTCCTGTCCTGTTGCAAGAGGATCATGGAGGCGAGCGGGAGTGAATCACAGAGCCGCCGAGGATTCTCAGCTCGTTGGAATGTGTGGGTGTAATGAGCTTCAGACTGCTGAGCTCAGGTGTTGTTCACGCTTCTGAGAAACAGAACCTCCAAGTGGGTATCTGCCTGTGGGCCCTGAGCTGCAGGACTTCCAGGGCTTCCATTCTGGTGTGCAGTTCGGGACGTAGTATCTGTGGTCCGTACAGGACCCTTGGAGAGAGTGCAGGCCTCTGTGGCCCAGCTTTATTCTGGACATGGATGCAGCCACTGTGAGCACTGCTTTGAGCTACTAAGGTGCATTTCAAAGTTACGTGGTGAAATGAGCAGACCAGGCTTTCTGTGGTAAACTCCATCAAGTGTTTCTGTTGAGTGTAGTTTAGGACAGTGCAGTGTTTCCCTGCAGCACACTTTAATCAAGTCTAATTGCTTACATACAGCTGTGAATACAGTGTTTTTTTAAATACATGTTTATTTTTCTACTTTTGGCTGTGCTGGGTCTTTGTCTAATAAATGTTTTCATTTATTTTTCTATTATTGACTGTGCTGGGTCTCTGTTCCTGCTCAGGCTTTTCTCTAGTTGCGCTGCAGGAGCTCCTCATCTTGGTGGCTTCCCTTGCTGTGGAGAAAGGCTCTTGAGTATTTGGGCTCCAGTAGTTGTGGAACACAGCCTTAGTTGCTTCTTAGTATGTGGGATCTTCCCAGACCAGGGATCAAACAGGTGTCTTCTGCATCAGCAGGTAGATTCTTTACCTCTCAGCCACCAGGGAAGCCCAACGTTGATTTTTTTAAAACGATTTAATTTGCTGTCACTTAGAACACAAATATGTCTGAAAACAACGCTAGGTTTTCGCTGCTCCCCCCATCCTACCCCATCCACCAGACGGCGTCTCCCTTATCCCGCTGGCCTCCTGCTTGGCATCTTGGCATTGTCGTACAGCCTTTGATTTCAGGAGCAGAGGTGCAGATGGCAGCCTGCTTTTCCTCATCTCCATCGTGTGAACAGAGGGTCCCTCCAAAGGTGGCGGCTGGATGGGGCGACTCCTCAGGCCTGAGAGAAAGTCCCTTCTCCAGTCACCGCGAGTCCGGTGCTCCTGGGCCAGACCTGCTGCTGGGCAGTGAGCTCCTGGCCTTGTCCTGAGAGTGTTCTTAGACTGGAGGGAACAGCAGCTCCTTGACAGAGAGGGCGGCTGGGGGAGGTGGTGCAGCCCAGGGAGTCTGGGGATGGGAGGACCAGGCTGTGGATGCCTGAGGAGCGCTCACACTGCTCTCACTTGGGCTGTGATCGCCTGGAGGCAGGAGGTCCTTGGCTTTCTTCTCTCCTTTCAGAGCCAGGGTCAGTGTGAGTGCCCCTAGTTCCCCAAGTCCAAGTTCATCCAGGAAGTTTACTACTCACACATGCAGCCTCTGAGAAGGACCTTTACTGAGTCCAGGGGTGGCGGAGGGAGTTTTTTCCACGAATATCACCCTGAGTGGGTTCCCTGAAGCCCAGTAAGTGTGGGCCCTCCCAGCTGTTCTGGAATGAAGCCAAAACAAATGGACAGTGAGGAGGCGAAGGAAAGCACAGGCCCAGGCTGAGCCACATGCTCCCCGGCCCTGGATCAGGGAGGCTGCAGCCCCAACAAAAGGAAGCAAGTTCAAAGCCTGGCTCCGGGTGGTGGGTGTGGGGCTGGTTAGAAGGTTTCTTCAGAGGAAGGTGCTGGAATTAGCAGGGCTGCTTCAGCTTGGCTCCCCTGGCACGTGGCCAGAAGGGAAAAGCAGAGGCTTGAGTGAAGTGCTGCTAAACAGACCTTGGCGACACCCGTCTATGTGTTTGGCAGAGAGATTCGTGTGGAGGGACGTGAAGGGAAGTCAGACGAGCCAAGAAGGAGCCGGGCTCCTGCCTCCAAGCCACCACGTCGTCTGCTGTAGGACTCTACATTTTATGTTGTCTAAAATTTAAACTTGAAGGTTTAGGGGTTGGGAATTCCTTGGTTTCCCAGTGGTTAGGGCTTCACTGCTGAGGGCCTGGTTTCCATCCGTGGTCTGGGAACTAAGATCCTACAAGCCACATGCCCCCTCCTCCCCCTCAAGAAAAAAGTTTAAGGATTAAAAAAAAATAAATTTGTCTATTTATTTATTTATTTGGCCATGCCATACAGCTTGTGGGATTTTAGTTCCCCAACCAGGGATTGAACCTGCACCTCCAGCAGTGAACATTCAGAGTCCTAACCACTGGACCACCAGGGGACTCCTACCAACCTCCAGATTAACCAAC
Organism: Neotragus pygmaeus; assembly: GCA_006410875.1. Classification (NCBI taxonomy): domain Eukaryota; kingdom Metazoa; phylum Chordata; class Mammalia; order Artiodactyla; family Bovidae; genus Neotragus; species Neotragus pygmaeus. The sequence continues at coordinate 885,483 of SJYV01012445.1, read as the reverse complement.
ACCTGCTTTCTCAGCTGTTAGTTGGAAGAGCCTCCTGTCAGTGGCCTTTCATTCGGAGGTCAATAGAACAGGAGATGTTTTTTGTTACAGGACAGGTCTGGGACCCCATGGTCTCAGCATTTTTAAGAAGCCCCAGAACTATATCAGAAGCACACCCATGGCTCAGCAGGTGTTTAATGTCTTGCACTGACCAGTGGGAGCCAATCAGAGAAACTAGAGGCCACTTATAGCTGACCTGAGTTACTCCACATGTGAGAAACTGTGGAGCTTGAAGGCTGCAGGAGCTTTTNGGGAGGCTGCAGCCCCAACAAAAGGAAGCAAGTTCAAAGCCTGGCTCCGGGTGGTGGGTGTGGGGCTGGTTAGAAGGTTTCTTCAGAGGAAGGTGCTGGAATTAGCAGGGCTGCTTCAGCTTGGCTCCCCTGGCACGTGGCCAGAAGGGAAAAGCAGAGGCTTGAGTGAAGTGCTGCTAAACAGACCTTGGCGACACCCGTCTATGTGTTTGGCAGAGAGATTCGTGTGGAGGGACGTGAAGGGAAGTCAGACGAGCCAAGAAGGAGCCGGGCTCCTGCCTCCAAGCCACCACGTCGTCTGCTGTAGGACTCTACATTTTATGTTGTCTAAAATTTAAACTTGAAGGTTTAGGGGTTGGGAATTCCTTGGTTTCCCAGTGGTTAGGGCTTCACTGCTGAGGGCCTGGTTTCCATCCGTGGTCTGGGAACTAAGATCCTACAAGCCACATGCCCCCTCCTCCCCCTCAAGAAAAAAGTTTAAGGATTAAAAAAAAATAAATTTGTCTATTTATTTATTTATTTGGCCATGCCATACAGCTTGTGGGATTTTAGTTCCCCAACCAGGGATTGAACCTGCACCTCCAGCAGTGAACATTCAGAGTCCTAACCACTGGACCACCAGGGGACTCCTACCAACCTCCAGATTAACCAACACCTGCTTTCTCAGCTGTTAGTTGGAAGAGCCTCCTGTCAGTGGCCTTTCATTCGGAGGTCAATAGAACAGGAGATGTTTTTTGTTACAGGACAGGTCTGGGACCCCATGGTCTCAGCATTTTTAAGAAGCCCCAGAACTATATCAGAAGCACACCCATGGCTCAGCAGGTGTTTAATGTCTTGCACTGACCAGTGGGAGCCAATCAGAGAAACTAGAGGCCACTTATAGCTGACCTGAGTTACTCCACATGTGAGAAACTGTGGAGCTTGAAGGCTGCAGGAGCTTTTTTAAGGCCAGTGGTGGTTTTGCGCAGACTCGGGCTTCCTGAGTGGCTCAGATGGTAAACAATCTGCCTGCAGTGCAGGAGACGCGGGTTCAATCCCGCATCAGTTAATTAGAACTCTTCCAGCAGCAATGGTCTGTAAGAAGTAGACCATTTTTATAACAGTGTTGACTGTTTTATGGGAGGTGACTTTCTGAGTAGCCACAGTGGCGAGCAGTAAAGCCCTATTCAAAGGAGACATGCTGCTGATGTATTATTTTAGAGACAACTCCAGCCCCATTAACAGATAAACATAATGAAAACACCAACCACACATTCAATTAAAAAAAAAAAAAAACTGTCTGGCATGCCTGGAGTTACTCTAACAGGGTTTAAAGCAAATCATTTATGCTAGTGTTCTAACAGCTCTGAAAAAAAAAACAAAGTGAGGTGCTGTTACTCTAACACCTGACTGCCTGTCCTCTCCCACAGGTGCTCGGGCAGTGAGAGGTTTCAGCTCCTCTGGTGTGAGCTGACAGGCAGGCCAGGGGCCCCTGATGGAGGTGCAGGGTGGGGTGTGAATGTGTCCCCAGGAGAGGAGGCAGAGAAGGGGGCCACAGGTAACAGCTGGACAGGAGCCTATTCGTCCCGCCCCCAGTGCAGGTGGGAGCTGGCCCTGGAGGTCAGAGGGACAGACTGGGTTGTGTGTGCCTGCTGTGGGGATGGGGCTTTCACTGCTTGATTCAAAGTGAGTGTTAGTCCCTCAGTTGTTTCTGCCTCTCTTCGAGCCCATGGACCTTGGAATTGCCCAGGCAGGATCACTGGGGTGGATTGCCATCAAACCTCTCTGTAAAGAGCTTCGTTCCCGAGGACCCTCAATCCTGGCCTCACCGAGCCCCGGTGCACTTATATTTGCACAAACAAGGGATTTTGCTGTGAATGGTTTTAAGGTTCAGACTTTTTGTTTCTATTGGCCTCTTTACCCCTGGTGTTTTTCTTCCTGAGAGCTTTGTCACGAGAGAGGTGGGTAACACCACTGTGGCCCAAACAGCTCTGGACTGTCCCTTGGTTGCTGTCCAGTTGCTCAGTCGTGTCCAACTCTTTGCAACTCCATGGACTGCAGCACGCCAGGCTTCCCTGTCCTTCACCTTCTCCTGGAGTCTGTTCAAGTTCATGTCCATTGAGTCTGTGATGCCATCCAACCATCTCATCCTCTGTCGTCCCCCTTTCCTCCTGTCTTCAGTGTTTCCCAGTGAGTCAGTTCTTTGCATCAGGTGGCCAAAGTATTGGAGCTTCAGCATCAGCATCAGTCCTTACAATGAATATTCAGGACTGACTTCCTATAAGACTGTCCCCTGGATCAGCACTAAGTCTTTCCTCTCCTTCCCTTTCATTTTTTGGTTTATTTCCACTGAAGGCTTTATTCTCAAAAATGCTCACAGGGAAAATACCACTTCTGTTCCCTACCCTGAGTTAGAGTGCTTTTATTTTTCTGCGTTCTTGTCTAGTCTGTGTTAAGAATACTTTCCTCAAGTTTTTGTTCATTTTTAACGGCTTGTGATATTTTGTTTCATTGATCTTTTTGAAAAAAATCTAACCTTTCCCCTGTTGTGGGATGTTTTAAGGTCATTTCAGGTGTTCTGCCTTACGGTGCCTCTTTACACGTTCAGACTCCTCCTCTGGCTCCTTCTCCCAGAATGACTAGGGCAGCGGGGTCGCCCCGTCCGAAGGGATATCTTACTGGGGGTTGGGCCCACCTGGGGCCGCACATCCCAGGGGCCCTGCCAGCTAGAATAGTCCTCCCCGCATCTCCCATCACTTCCCCCAACCCAGGATCCTGTCTGAGGCTCTGGACACCGGGGAGGGAGGGTTGTGATCCAGTGCCTTGTTGCATCAGCTAAGCGTGTTCAGTCAGCTCGTCTCCAAGGTGCTCGGAGCCCTGGTCATCCTGAAGGAATGGCCCCACCCCGCTTCCCAGAAAATGCACAGCTCATGGACCGCCAACCTCGGGATGACGAGAGCTGGCTGGCAGTACTGGGCAGTCCTCTCTGTGAAGTTCTGTCCTGTCCTTGCCCCACCTCCTCCAGGAAGGAACTGTGTGGGTGGGGACAGGCGGCGGGGGCCTCTTGAGGCCTTGCTCTGGAGCGTTTCGTGGTGCACGTCGGACACGTGGTGCCTGGCAACGAGTATAGAGAGGAATCACGCAAGTGTGTGTGCGTGGAGAGAACGAATTCATGGCTCCAAGTGCTTCCTCATGAGAAAAGCCGGCCTCCTCGTCACTGTGGTAGTTCTTAGTTTAAACTCCACTGTCTGTAACTGCCTTACTCCAAATCCTGGGTCTGTACGGGCTGTGGGGTTGGACTTTCTAAAGGTGGGCCCGGCGGCCCTAGTTAGGCTTTACCATCTCGCATTAGGGTCATTCCCATCTGTCTCGAGCTTGACTGTCTCTGGGAATCTGGGGTTAAGCCTCAAGGGGCCTCTTTCCCTGAGACCCCTTGTCCTGAGCCTCCGATGGGGATGATGCTGGACCATCTCAGGCTTCACTTATTCTCACCCTCAGATACAACATTTCATTGTCTAACACGTAACCGAGTAAAACGTTTTTTGCCTCGGTCAAGACACTGGATTGAAGCCTGGACAGCTCTGGTTGTGGGCTGGGAAACTTGTATATAACTTTGTCCCATTTCCTGGGGGGCAAGTCTGTTCCTGGTGGTGGTGGTGCTGGCTGAGGTGGAGAAGTGTTTGCACAAGAAAAACTTGAAAATTCAGGACCACATATGGGGAAAAATAGAGCAAAACAAAGTAGAAGAAGATCAAGAGCTGGGAATTAGTAATTTCTAGAAAAGGATTAAAAAAAGAGAGAGAGAGACCAGGAAAGATGGCAGGAGAAACGTGAGAAAAGCAAGTGAATATGAGGGCAGCCCAAATACATGAATTAAATGACAGAATTTAGTAGGAAAATGGGCTGATTAGAAGGAAGACTATTTCTGTAGCTGGTGATCAGTAGAGGAGATAGTCCCCAGGCTTGCCTCACTCAACACATTTTGCATCCCTGAACTGTACACAACCCCCAGGACCTCCCCCTTCTTCCTCGTCTCCCCAGGTCCAGGCCAAGTCCTATGGTGGGTATTTTAGAGATGTCTTCCCACCTCCTCTCCCTGCCCACAGAGTGCCAGAGCCAGGATGCCCAAGGATCCCCTGTGAGGGTCGGCCAAGCAGAGGGCCGGTCATTCTGTCACACACAGTGCTGACGGTGTTTGATACATGTGATTAGCATCTAGTCAGCTGACTCAAGGAAGGAGATTGTTCTCAGTAATCTGAGCAGACTTCATCCAATCAATTGAATGACCTTCAGGGCAGAGCTGAGGTTTCCACCAGTCAATCCTAAAGGAAATCAACCCTAAATATTCACTGGAAGGACTGATACTGAATCTGAAGCTCCAGTACTTTGGCCACCTGATGCGAAGAACTGACTCATTGGACAAGATCCTGATACTTGGAAAGATTGAAGGCGGGAGGAGAAGGGAACAACAGAGGATGAGATGGTTGATGGCATCACCAATTCAATGGACATGAGTTTCAGCAAGCTTCAGGAGATGGCGAAGGACAGGGAAGCCTGGTGTGCTGCAATCCATGGGGTTGCAAAGAGAGCCAGACACAACTGAGCGACTAACACACAAAGAAGTCTACCTCAGAACATCCATATGGAGCAGAGAGAAGCTGTTAGGAAGAGGAGACGTGAAGACTTTTCCCTTTTCTAACTTGTTCAGCTAATGAATAGCAACTGATGAAAACCTGACTGCCCTCCGTGGATGAAGCAGGAGGGAAGGACCCGGAGCCTGGAGGAGGTGTGGGTCCTCCGGACCTGACAGTGTTCAGTGATGGGAAGCCCTCTGACCCTTTGTCTAGTTAGGTCACTGTCCCTGCTCACGACACTTACAAATCAAGAATTAACTGCTCTGGGGTGGCTCACTTTGTGGGTGTTTTGAAATCTTTGGAAGTCAGCTCTGAAAGTGCAGAACGTAGTTGTGGAAGAAGAGAGCCAAGGCAAACAGCATCACAGGTCAGGCTGGCCTCCGGGTCCATATCCCTCACAGTTTGGTGCTGGAATGAAAACCCCAGGCTGTTGGAATGTTGACCCAGGGACCAGGACTGGGGGGGTTGGAAATCAGCCATCCCCGCCCAGCTACCTCTCACAGCATCCCCAGGGGCCAGGGCGGCCCTGGGAGAAGACCGGGCCGAGACATGATGTGGGAGGTGGGGCACCTTGCCATCTAGCCGTCATTTCTGGTGGATCTGGGCAGCCCCACAGGCCTCATGTGCCCTGTTTCCTTATGACACCCCCCCCAACCCCCCAGCGCTGTCGCCAGGAGCGGAGGCCGGTAGACTGAGCATTTGAGTGACCTGGGTGGATCTGCTCTCATCAGTGGTCACCTGAGCCCGAGGATGGTTTAGGACTAATAGGAAACTTGGAGGAGGACTCCTGCTGACGAGGTGCTTGACACCCTGGGGCCAGCACCAGGGGCAGGGAGCCCAGGCCACTGGGGGCATCGGCTCTTGGT
>SJYV01012445.1:865913-878938 GCA_006410875.1 Neotragus pygmaeus | reverse complement strand
ACCCGCCCGCATCTTTTCTTATTCTGTTTAAGCAGCTCTTAAGCAGTTAGGTTCAAAGTCTTCTCTTTGGTGGGGGAGGGGGCCTGTGCCACGCAGCATGAGGATCTTAGTTCCTTGACCAGGGCTCAAATCTGGGCTCCCTGCAGTGGAAGCATGGACTTGTAACCACTGGGCCGCCAGGAAAGTCCCTCATGGTCTTCTAGAAAGCTAAGCTCTGTGAGTTTTTGGAAGTGGATATTGTTGACCAAGCAGAGGGCATGGATGCAAAGAAGATGGTGGGGGGGGCGGTGGGCAGCTGAGTGGGATAAAAGGTGAAGTGGCTTTTTTCCTTCCCATTGTCAGTGATATCATTATTCCAGAGTAATTCCCATACCACTCACCTTTCATGGTGTAAAGTAGCCAAAACTACAGCTGGAAATAATTAAAACCCTCCTTTTAGACCCTAATGGGAGGGGAGAACTTTGCTTCACTGGACTTTCCTTCACAGCACGGGTTCCAACTCGCCACAAACTTCCCGTGTCTGGAGGGAGTGCAGGCTACTTGGCCTAGCAGACGGTGGGCGTTTATCCGAGAGCTGAGGGCCTGCTGCAGAAAGTGTTCTTATGTTAGTAGGGCAGAAATATTAATTGGCTCGCGAGCAAGTTGGGGGGAAATTATGAATTGTATAAGAGTTTTACTGTATTTTATTCTGTTCTGAAGAAATGAAAAGCTCTTTTAAAACTACAAGTTTTATAAAAGGCAGTAGGAAAAAAGGTACTAGAAAGCCCCTGGGATTCTCAGATGACTTCACAGGGGCCGTGAGAGAGGAGCGCTTGTTGAGAAGTCACTAAGTAGCCGGAGGTGAAACAGGGCACCTGAATTGCATCCCAAGGCTCACGGTTGGGGAGGAGGGGCAGGGCAGCTCGTTTTCCCTGAAAGTGGGTGAGCTCACAACTATAGCACACCTGCCTGCTCTCTCCTCTCTATCTTTCCAGCTTTTTTTGTTGGGTGTCTCTGCTCTCTCAAAAGGGGTAAGCTGTGTTTGTGCTTAGATTGTATCACCTTTAGTTTGAATAAACCTACAAATAGGCACAGTGAAGTAAATACTTAATTTCCAAAAGTAAGCAAGTGTTTGGGGGCATTTTCCATGTTGCAGAGATGCTGCATGTCCAGGAGAACTGGTGGAGGTCGGGGGGGCCTCCCCAAGCTCTGAACTGTCCCCCAGGCTTCTGGTAAATGCCGCGAAACCCTTCGATTTAAAAGGCAGCGTCCGGAGCTTAAGTGCAGGTGCTGAGGTCAGAAAAGTAGTATGTTTGAATTTTCACCCATCGGACCACTTTCTCTTCTGAGACAAAATGGGTGTCATCCTTCTTAGAGAGAAGGGAAATGATTTGAGCCAAATGCAGTTGAAATCAGTGAATTTAAGCTTTCACACAGATGTAGATACACAAAAACTAACCCCACAGAAGTTATGCGTCTTTTTTAAGGCGTGTCCATTGGAGATCACTTTTAAGTGAATCATGCAGTGTATGTGATCCTTGGAGGAGGGCATGGCACCCCACTCCAGTATTCTTGCCTGGAGAATCCCGTGGACAGAGGAGCCTGGTGGGCTATAGTCCATGGGGTNCATTGGAGATCACTTTTAAGTGAATCATGCAGTGTATGTGATCCTTGGAGGAGGGCATGGCACCCCACTCCAGTATTCTTGCCTGGAGAATCCCGTGGACAGAGGAGCCTGGTGGGCTATAGTCCATGGGGTCGCACAGAATCGGACACGACTAAAAGGACTTTGCATACACGCACATGCAGTGTCTGTGGGGCAGGTGCGAGCCCTGCTCTGGGTTGCTTCACATCCTGCAGTTTGTTTGTTCCCTGTTATCCTTTTAGCCTGACTGACCAACTGCTGAGTCTCCCTGGTTCTGAAAGAGGCTGGCTGAGGGCCAGGGCAGTTCAGCAGGTTTGGAGGGGGGTTGTGCTGGGCTCCTGTGAGACCTGCCCCGAGCGCAGGCCTGCACTGACTGGCCTAGCCTCCCCGCCTGGCGGGCAGGGGTGGGCTGGGCTGTGTGAGTGTGTGCAGAGCAGCCGGTCCAGGCAGGCCACCCCGTGGGCAGGCAGCCGATGGCTTCCTCTTGAAATCAGCCTCCCCTACGCACATCTGACGCTACCCTGAGCGCGGCGTCCCCTTTGCCCCTTCAGGGTTAGCCTCTGCTCCACGTGCTTCTCCACCACAGACCTAGGACTGTCCTCCACTGAGGCCCCGTGTCAGCGGATGCGTTGGGAGGCGTGTGGTCAGGGGTCACCTGCAGCCCCCTGGGGCTGGTAGGGCCCTAACCTGGCGGCCACAGCCGGGCCTGCCCTTCAGGGTTAAATGGCCCGTGTTGAGAACCTGTCGCCCAGGAGGTGAAGGGCCAACTAGAGCCCACGGGTAAGAGGCAAGTAGGGAATGGATGCAGTTGAACTTGCCATCTTTGGTTTTCAGAGGATGCATTTGAGTGGTGTACACAGGTGGCCTCGTAGGCACATTGTTGAAGATGTTTGTGGTGCAAAGAGGACTCACTTGACACTTGAGGACTCAGAGCTGACCTGGGCCGTCCGAGGTCCCTGAGAGATGCTAACCCAGGCACCATGGGGTCCTGGAGGTCGGGTCACTTCTCAGGGCTTTACTGCTGAGAGAGGCTGAGTTCTGACCCCAGTGTGGCTGAGCAGGGTGTGTGTCCCACCGGCCGGCCCTTGACATCCACGGGAGCCAGACCCTGCGGACACACCCAGGTTTGGGTGGAGACAGAGCTCACTGACCCGGGGGTGTTCTTGTTTCCTTCTGCTTCCAGGTATGTTAAGCTACTGTGACAGGTACAGTGAAGGCATGAAGCGTGTCCTGAAGACTTTTGGACCCGTTCCCGAGTTCTCTGGGGCCACAGCTGAGAAGGTGCACCAGGTGTGTGAGCTCCTGCCTGTGGAAACGAGGTGTCACCTGCAGCTGGGGTCTTTGCCTTGACCTCCAGGTTCCTGTTGCTGACCATCCACGGCCCTGTCAGGGTCACAGGGGACCCTGCGAGCAGTATGACCAGGGAGCTGGTGGCTCACCCCAGCCACCAGCTCCCCCGGGTTTGGGGAGTTACATCAGTTGAGGGCTTGCCAGGCTTCTTCTGTCTCTGAAAGCAGATTCAAGAGTGTGCACAAATAGGAGCAGTTTTCCTCCTGCTTAATTAGTTGTCCTTCACGCTTCTTTCCCTTTTCTCCTCTTTTTTTTCCTGTTCCCAGGCNCAGCTCCCCCGGGTTTGGGGAGTTACATCAATTGAGGGCTTGCCAGGCTTCTTCTGTCTCTGAAAGCAGATTCAAGAGTGTGCACAAATAGGAGCAGTTTTCCTCCTGCTTAATTAGTTGTCCTTCACGCTTCTTTCCCTTTTCTCCTCTTTTTTTTCCTGTTCCCAGGCCATGTGCGTGAAGGTTCCGGATGACGCAGAGCACTTGGCTGCCAGGAGGGCGTGGCGGGATGGATGCCTCATGAGACTTGCCCAGCTGAAGCGCCAGCTGCCCCAGTGATGCTGCGGTGACCACTGCTGCCCCCGAGCGGGGACCACCAGCCCCCAGTCCCACAGCCTTGAGACACCAGGGTGGGGAGAGGGGCTGCGGGAGCCTGGCAGGGGGAGCCTTGCTTGCTGTCCTCACCCTGGCAGGTGTCTGGCGGGAGCATGCCCCAGGCAGGGGTAGGTCACAGCCGCTGGGGTCTGTGGACCATGGATGCCCCCCAGCTCCCAGCAGACAAGAGAGCAAATCGTCCGAAGATTTGACCGCTTACTTTCATGTGATTCCACATGTTTACATATCATGATCGGTGGTTGTAGTTTCAAGTCATTTTAATCTACTGCAAAATGTTTTTGTAATTATTTTCTGATTTCTTGCTGAGGACCCTGTGGTCCTACACATTTGAGGAGTTCCCTTCATTTTTCTGATCCTTATTCCAAATAAAAGTGTTTGATTGCATAAAGACATCTTTTCTTTTGTTCTGAGAAAGATGTGTCCTGGTGATGGACATCAAGTGGCCACGATGGTCAGGTCATAAAGCAGATGCTTTGTTCGGAGCTCCCTGTCTGCGGTTCGGTGAAAACCCAGACTTTGGGCTGGTGTTTCCCATGGTGCTGTTGGCCCCAGGGTCAGGCGTGTTGGAGAAGCCCCTTCTGAGGGTGGCGGGCAACCCCCAAACACCCCCACAGGGAGCACACGAAGATAACTATTACCCGGGCCCTGTGTCGCCCCAGCCTAGAGAAGGGCTTGGCATGGGGGAAGGTTCAGAAAGGGGGTCCTGAGGGTGACCCTGGGCTGTGGAGGCCGCACCCAGGACAGAGGCTGTGGACCAGAGGCTGAGGCGAGAAGCAGCGCAGCACCCTGCAGGGAGGGGCCCTGGAGCCCACAACCTTCTGCCGGGGCCGCCCCCTCACCCCGCTCTAGCCCTCACTGCATCGTCTCTGGACCTGTCCCAGCCTCCTAGCCTGAGAGGACAGCAGATAGGACAGAGGTTCCGTGCTCTCCTGTGGGACCCTCAGCTGCTCTGAGCCGGCCCAAGGCTGCCTAGCTGGGGCCACTCCCCTGGTTCCGTCTGGCCTAGGGGGCCTTCCCAGGTGGCTCACCCCCGCCAGCATCCCTTCTTGTGGCCAGGGCTGGGCTCCCGTCTGACAGCCCGCAGGACACTGCACCCTCCGGAGGAGCTGCAGCTTTTGCTCCTGGGCTGGGCCCTGGGGCTCAGCTCCTGCCTGCTCCGTGCTTGTTGGACCTAGGCTGGGGTCTCTGGAGGGTCTTTTGGTGGGAGAGGAACACACATCCCCCACTGGCAAACGTTCACCTGCCCAGGTAAACTCTGGACAGGTGGGAGGGACTCCCAGCCTCTCAAGGACACTCCTGTCCTTCAAGGGCTTCATGGCCAGTCCAGCCATGGGACTTGGGGGAGTTGTCCCAAGGCGTCCCTCAGCTGGAGGTGGTGACCTTTTGTTTCCTTCTCTGCAAGGCGGTCATTTGTATTCTGCAGAGGGAAGACTCTGTTCCCTTCCTTTTGGGCTGGCTCTTTTTTGGGGGTTTCTACTTTTTTTCAGATCTCTGAGCAAGGCCACTGCCCTTCCCCCAACACACCAGATTCCACACCTCCCCCTAGAGTCCGGCTGTTCCAGCCCCACTCCTGCTGGCTGGCAGCTCCTGGGCTGGAGAACATCTCTGGTCTTGGCCCCCTGCCCCGCTCCCTGCACCCCATCTGCCATCCCGGAGGGTGCTGGGTTTCTGCCCAGTCCCACCTCTGGACCGACAGTCTTTTTTGCTTACCATGGGGATCTCAAATGATCCCTTCACCTTTTTGGAAAAACTGCCTTTTAATTTTGTGTCCTTAGATACACCATGCTTTTTCTTTTTCTTTTTGTTTCTTCTGTTTTGAGGGGGACTGGGGTGTTTAACCTGAATAATTCCCAAAATAACTTCACTTCCACCACGGAAGCTGGCTGGAGACCAAAGTCTGCCTCCTAACCTCAGGCCTCTTGTGAAGATGACCCTACAAGTCTCCCCCAGAGAGGAGACCATGGATGCCTAGCACTTCCTCTGTTGCTCTAAGTGTCATCACGTAGAGGCTGGATTAATGTGCAGTGTGGATGAGTAGACACGGGCCTGTGGACTGGGCCCAGAGCCCCTCAAGGGCGGGGCTGCAGGGCAGGTCCAGCTAGTGTGGGGGGGGCTGGTCCCCCAGTCTCCCCTGGGCTATTGTACCAGCAGAGACTGGAGGCAAGGAATGTAACGGCTCCCATCTCAGGAGCAGCTTGGCCCTGGGCGAGCGTCCAGGGGCCACCTCCTCCCTGAAGCCCTCTGGGCCCTCTGTCGGTCTCTTGAGACCTCCTCGAGTGGCTGCGGCAGCACTCATCCAACCCCCAGCCAGCTGCAGGGGCCAGGGGATCATTCAAGTCTTATTTCTGGGGACATCTCACACAGAACAAGTTCTCAACAAAACTGGCCCCACAAACAAATTGACTTGATGGTCTACTTCAGGCCTCTTGTGGTAACAACTGGGTGGGTGACTTGGAGCAACTCTCCACCAAGGACAAACAAGAAATGAGCCCACAGGGACTTTCCTAGAGGTCCAGTGGTTAAGAATCTGCCCTCCAATGCAGGGGATGTGAATTCCATCCCCAGTCAAGGAGCTTAGATCCCATGTGTTAACAAAGCAACTAAGCCCATGCACTGTAATGAGGACCCAGCACAACCAAAAAAATTAAAAAGCAACAAGTACACAAACGTTTTCTCAAAGAGAAGAGCTAACACAAGATGTGAGGAATCTGAGCCACAGTCTGAAAACCCAGGAAGGACATGCACGCGAGGATACCTCTTGAACCATCAGGGCCACCAGCCAGGCTCTCTCTCTGTCAGTAAGAAAAACAGCCACCACGAGCTAAAGTACAACCAATGTGTCAAAGTCTGTGAACTCCTAATGAAACTAAGAAATTAAAAAACCTTGTCAATCGTGCTTGGAGCCTCACTCACATACGTGGTGTCCACTGGGGACCTGGGCTCCTGGATATGGGGCTGGTTGCTCTGTCCTTGGTTTCCTTTCCTGGGTAATCCACTGGCCCCAGGTGCCCCACTGACTGCTGGGCAGCTCTACAGGCCCATCGTGGGGGTCAGTTCCCAGCTCTAAGTCCCTGATGTCAGATCCATAGCCTGAAATCCGGCCCCAGGTTCATCACAGTGTGTGTATGCATGTGGATACAAGAACTTGCCAAGGCTCAGAATCAAGTCCTGTGTTTGGTATTCACCTGTTTGTGTGTGTGCTTACGTGTGCATGCATGTGAGAAAAGGTTAAACACTCTTCAGCTTGGGACAGGCTGGCATCAACCTGCCTAGTCCTGGTTGGAAGGGACAAACCAGGCATCCCGAAACCACCACACAGGGACTCAGCTCTGCCTGGCTCTTGTGAAGAGTTGGATTCTGGATCTTTCAGAGTCCTGCTTACTCGGGGCCTCCCCAGCAGGGCCCAGGGATCTGTGTTTTTTCAGGAATTCCAGGTAAGCAGCCAGCAGCCATGCTCCCCCAACCTCTGATACCATCTTGAAATCTCTGCATGGCCCCCGGGGGCTCGTCTGACCCTGGGGACCCTGACTTGGAGGGTCTCTTTTACACTGAGTCGAATCCGCCTCCTGGATTCGACTAATTAGTCAATCCCTCTAACCCTTGGCTTCCAGTCAGTTGTGAACCAGCTTCCTGACCTGCTGACTTCTCACTCACTCTTTCCAGAACCCCTGGTACAACAGACCCCAGGGGTCTCCTCTGACTTGATCATGGGATTCTCCTTATACAACTGGAAAGGCAGCTGTGTTTCAAGAAAATGGTACTTTCAATCAGGAAGAAAAAGAGGATCCTCAAGTATGTGGGCTTCAAGTAAACTGAGCGTTTGAGACTTGGCGGCAGGCACATCGTGTTAGACTTCCTGTGAAAGCCTAGGCAGTTGGCCCTGGTTTGATGTTTGACGCTTCCAAGGCTCAGACACCTGCCACGCAGGCAGTGCGATCCCAGAAAGAAACAAAGGAAGTGCACCTCACAGGGCTGGGTCTGGAAGCCAGAGTCCACGGCGGGCCAGCTCAGAAAATGCTCTTGACAGAGTGAGAAAAGCTTACACTGATATTAGCACATCTTTGAAAATGGGGCCAGCATGAATCAAGGCAAATTGGAAGTGGTCAAACAAGAGATGGCAAGGGTGAACGTCGACATTCTAGGAANCATGAGTCTGAGTGAACTCCGGGAGATGGTGATGAACAGGGAGGCCTGGCGTGCTGCGATTCATGGGGTCGCAAAGAGTGGGACATGACTGAGCGACTGAACTGAACTGAACTGAACTGAATTCTTCTCTAAGACTACGAGTTGGGGAAACTTTCTGATGTAATGTAGGAAAACAGGCCACCTGAACTCGGCACCCTTCCTGGTGTTACGGCCACTGCTGTTACAGTGCCAGAAACAATGAATCCTTCAGAAAAATACTTATTCCACTCAAACTCTCAACACAGCTGAATAAACTGCTTTGGTCAGCATGGTGGGAAGGTACTTAACTCTGTCAGGTCCATCTTGATTATGGGCTACATTCCAGGTTTTTTTGCTTGTCGGACACGACTGAGCTACTTCACTTTGACTTTTCACTTTCATGCATTGGAGAAGGAAATGGCAACCCACTCCAGTGTTCTTGCCTGGAGAATCCCAGGGACGGGGGGGCCTGGTGGGCTGCCATCTAAGGGGTTGCACAGAGTCAGACATGACTGAAGTGACTTAGCAGCATTGCTTTTCTAAAAATGACTGTTTCGGGGATTGTGAATAAGCTGTGAAGACTTTGAGTTGTCTCATCTTCCTCTGTTGCTCATGGAGACAGAGGGGCAGTCAGTTTCTGGCAGGGCCTCAGGCCTGTGGGCTCCAGGTGTCCCTGTCGTGGGGCATGGCCTTCAGCCGCGTCTGAGCTGTGGTCCGTCTGATTTGTCAGGAATAGCCTGTGGGTTCACTGAGCCCCGTCCCTGAGCACAGGCTCAGGGCACTTGGGCCTCCACCTCTTGAACAGACTGATGAGGACAGGGGGAAAACTCAAACTGAGTCAGTGCTTCCCTCTCCATCTGTCCTACCTCCTGGAACACTCACCTTTGTCTTCAGTCCAATTGATGGCCACTTTCTGTTCAAGCACCTGTTTTGCTTTGTATTTGGTGACTGACTGGCTGGTCAGTGTGGAGCTGGCCGGGGTCCCATCCTCCTGTGGGGAAGAGGCTGTGCCTGCTCCTGCCCTTCAAACCACTGGTCCTTATGCCGGACCACTCTGTCATGGTCATGACGGTGGTTAGTCCAACACAAGCCCCCCTCCACAGCTGGGATCAGAACCCCCTGAGCAGCTTTGAGAAGCCTGGAGGCTGTGTCTACACCCCAGACCACCCACCAGATTTTCCAGGTGTAGAACCCAAGTGTCAGTATCATTCAAAGCACCCGGTGACTTCTATGTAACCAAACTTACTGGAAATGTTTCTTGAGCCCTTGTATGTCTCAGCATGAAAGTGTGAAAGTGTTAGTGACTCAGTCATTCATGTCTAACAGCAACCCCATGGACTGTAGCCCACCAGGCTCCTCTGTCCATGGAATTCCCCAGGCAAGAGTACTGGAGTGGGTAGCCATTCCCTTCTCCAGGGAATCTTCCCAACCCAGGGATCAAACCCAGGCCTCCCACATTGCAGGCAGATTCTTTACCTTCTGAGCCACAAGGGAAACCATGTATGTCTCTACTTTTCATGAATTATTTTTCTTAATTCTATGGTAGCCTCATTATTTTCATACAAGGGAACTAAGAGTCAGATGAGCAAGCATTCCAAGGCCACATGGAAATTCCAGAGCCAGGACTTGTGGCCAGTTTAAACTCAGACCCACACGTTAATGTCACGCTTTATCACGGTACATGGGGAGATCACGCTTGCAGGAGACTGAAAGTTCAGATTTGAATGAATAGCACTCCGTTGTGTTGCCATAACTTACTTGCAGTTTTCCCTGTTGTAGGAGAGTCAGGATGTGGTCAACGTTTTTACTTTATAAATTATTCTACATAGAATATTCTGTGCCTAAAGCTAAGTAGATCTCTAATTGCTTACCCAGGACAGATTATTGGAAGTGAAATCAGGTTTTCACTAAATAGAAAGGTTTATAAACCTTGGTACACATTTCCAAGGACCCCGAGTATACACAAATGCTGGGTGCACCAGGGCTGTAGACACATCTTTCACTGGGAAATAAACAATGGGTTAATTTCCAGTACATCTTCCATGTAACGACCTTAATTTTGCTAAACTCCACATCTATCCAGGGGGCGCTAGTGGTTAAAGAAGCCACCTGCCAATGCAGAAGATGCAAGAGACCCAGGTTCAATCCCTGCATCAGGGAAATTCCCTGGAGAAGGGAATGTCAACCCACTCCAGTGTTCTTGCCTGGAGAATTCCATGGACAGAGGAGCCTGGCAGGCTACATTCCGTGGGATCACAAAGAGTTGGACATGACTGAGTGACTTAGCACACACATCTGCCCATCAGCAGGTACGTGGGCCTCCTGGTGGGGAGAAGAAGGTGAGGGTTTGTCTGTGTCCATGGCGTGAACTCACCTGTCCTGGATCAGGCAGGTATGTCTGCTGAGGCTGAGTCACCCACACCCAGGCGTCCCCATAAGCCACCTGAGCATTTCCTTGCCCTCTGTGCCTTGCCACAGCCGCCTTGCCATAAATTCTTTGTCATATTTATCCTTGGACTGATTTGTGAGTGTTGATGAAGCAATAAGATGAGATTAAAAAAAAAAAACAAGTTCCACCCTTTCTGGACTGACTACCTCTGTGTTTGGTGGCAAAAAGCAGGAAGAAAAGGGGGACAGACGGCAGGCGTGTGCAGGTCTGAGGTGCCCAGGGCATGATCAGAGAACTGGTTGGTGCTCTGAGTTCTTCCTTGACACATGTTTATGACAGGCAGATGATACAGCATTTATAGATATTTTCAAAGCACTGACCCAAGTAGAAAATGCAGTGTAAATCAGGCAAGTTTTCAGCACACACAACTCTGCAACACAGTATCCTGAATGTTCCTTCCTTTTTTTTCCCGCTTCTTATTTTTGACTGCAAGTCATGTGGGATCTTAGTTCCCCAACCAGGGATCAAACCTATGCCCCCTGAAATGAAAGTGTAGAGGCTTAGCCACTGGACCACCAGAGAAGTGCCTTTCCCTTTTTTTCCTCTTTATTTTTTATTTTTTAAATTATGAAAGTATGATAACATATTTACGGGACACTTGGAATATAAAGAACAATGTTACATATTGTTCCACTATATACGATAATATATACTATTTTTTAAACTAGATCAATTATGATTTTTAGTTGGAGTTTAATATTAAACTCTCAAAAATGAATAGAAGAACATATAGAAAAGAAGAAGGCTATAGTAGACCTGAAAAGCACAATGAATCAATTCAATGTAATTAAGACTGACACAATTTTCACACAACAGTAGGATACAGATTCTATTCAAGTTCCCATAGACTATAAACTACGAGACACTGGAACATATCCAGGCCTTCCCCTCTTAATTTAATTTTATTATTTACTTATAACGGGGTGTGGGCTCTCTAGCTGTGGCCCATGGGCTCTAGAATGGGGCTTAGTTGCTGTGTTGCATGTGGGATCTTAGTTCCAGGATCAGGAATCGAACTCATGTCCCTGGCATTGGAAGGCAGATTCTTAACCCCTGGACCCAAGGGAAGTCCTTTTCTGGAGAACTCTAACACAAAATCAGCAGTTCTTCCAGTTTCTCCAAAGCAGAGCAGCGCTATACAGAACATTTAAAGTCAGGCGAAACATGCTTCTAAGCCTAAGCCTGGAAACCACTGAAAAGTCAGAGGAACCTCCTGACTCCCTGCATGAATACAGACCCAAACCGGGTAAAAACGTGTCCCAGTAAATATTATTCTGACAGTTACTAAGCTCAGGACCAATGTACGTCACATCCACAGGCGTGAGGAGGTGGTGCCTTCCCCAGGTGACCAGTTGAGAAGGCATCTCTGTGGTTTTCATCGGCTTTATGGACGTATAGTTGAAAAAATGCACACTGACGTCTGTGGTGTGAGTCCTGACAGGCCTGAGTCTGGTTGCAGAACATTTGTTAAAACCTCTAGAACCTGTGTGCTCTCGCTCAAGCCCAGAGCTGAATGGATGCAAGCTTCCCAACCATGTCCCCGAATGGAGGACACAAGCTGCCTCCTGAATGGAGGTGTTTCCTGGAGTGGCCATCAGGGTTGCTGCCCTTCAGGTTTTACTTTAGAGCTGTCTAACGGCCTCTCCTAACCTGCTCCTGCACTGACCAAACGTGCGGCCTGGAAAACGGGTGCTGTTTGCTGCAAGCATGAATTTGCCCAGAAAAGGCAAGAATGAACAAGTAATAAAAACAAATGGGAGGAAAGTTGGCTGTTGTAGCTCAGATTCACGAGCTGCTAGATACTAATTAGGGAAGGGGTAGGTGCGGGTTGGGGTGGGATGAGGCTGGGGTCCGTGCCTTGTTTGTGCCCAGGTCTGCATCAGAGTCCGGGGCAGGCGCAGTGTCTCTAGGCTTCAGGCATCTTCCTGGACAAGCTCTCAATGGACTCTGCATGTTTCTGTTGTACTTTTCAGAGCAACACCACGTCATCTTTTCTAGAGAAAACACTTTATGTTGAGAACGCAGAGCAGATTTAAAGGACTTGGAGTGAATTTGGGTTTATGCTGGAAACAGACGTGCCAATCTATACCCAGTCAGATTGCTTTCTTTTCCTCTTCTTAGGGGCACACTCTGGGGAGAGGGTTATGTCTTCTTCTCTCCTGTCAGAACCCACCCCCCAGCCTCCTCCTGTATCTGCATAGCAGGGCCAGGGCCCCCGGGCAACCATGGGACCCTGTGGAGAGGAGGAAGGAAAGCTGGGCCCCAGAGCTCGGGGATGCTTCTTTCTCACCATGGGTCCCGGGGAAGGCGGGAGGGCAGCGGGTTTGCTCAGACCGTGGTCAGTTCTGTTGCAGAGCTTCATCAGGCCACATCTCCTTTCTCTCACTTCCCAGGATGGTGCCCATCCCGTCTGTGTCCACGGGGCTGGGGGCCTGAGAGGAAGACCCAGGGCCAGGCCTCGTGGCCAAGATCCCGAGCTTGTGGGCGGTGGACTTGGGGAGAGGGAGGTTCCGCCCGGCCCCGTTTTGGGGCAACATTGGTGCCTCTGCCCGCAGCTCAGCACTGGTCCTGACCCACCGCCCAAGTGGAAGGCAGGCTGTCACCACACCCGGTGCACAGCACAGGAAGTGGGCTCTCTCGAGGTGGGAGGGTTTTTTCTGTTACATCCTGAGCTGCAAACTGTCAGGGAGACAAGACGACCACAGGCCTGGTCCCTGTTCCTCCTCCCGGACTTTGTGACCCTATCAGAGACTCAATTATACAGCATTAACCAGTGTCCTCATAGGCTTGGGGGACACACACTCTGAGTGGTCTGGGGGAGCCTGTGGGGCAT
>SJYV01012445.1:791826-865815 GCA_006410875.1 Neotragus pygmaeus | reverse complement strand
TGTATAAGAGACAGGTCCAGCCTGGGTGCAGGACAGGCGTTGAGCCTGAGTGAGACAGAGGGAGGACCACCTGCCAGACCAAGGCTGGAACAGCATGGTCATAAGGCAGAGCCCCTGGCTGCCCGTCTGGGAGGAATTCTCTCCCGATCTCGGGCCCCTGTGTGGGGCTGAGGCCTGGTTCCTGGCACCCATCCTCACACAAAACAAATGTGAGAGTCTCCTTCTCCAGCCCTGATGCAGTTAGGGATCTGGGTCCGATTTGTGGGCACTGGGGCCTAGGCAAGGGGGAGCCCCTCTGAGCACCAGCAGCCAAGGTCTGGTGGGGGTAAATGTTAGTCGCTCAGTTGTGCCTGACTCTTTGCGACCCCATGGACTGCAGCCCACCAGGCTCCTCTGTCCATGAGATTTTCCAGGCAAGGAAAATCTCACTGGAGTAGGTTGCCATATCCTTCTCCAGGGGATCTTCCCAACCCAGGGATCGAACCCGGGTCTCCTGCACTGCAGGCAGATTCTTTACTGACTGAGCTTCAAGGGAAGCCTGGCAGGGGTTGGGGGATACCCTTTCACTGGGGAGCCCAGGACAGGCCTGCAGCTGAGAGGGGGAGGGGAGGCGGGCCCTCATATGCTCCTGCAGGTCCCTACAGGGTGACTTTGCCAGAGCCAGGAGAGCAACTGTGGCTTCCAGGCCTGATGGAGGCAGAAGAGCGGCTTTGGGGCTGGAGGAGTCCAGATCAAAGGTGACATGCAGCCTCCTCCAGGCCTGGCATGGCTCCGGGACTTACCCCTGTACCCGAGCCCATCTCTCCAGCCCTGATTAAATTGCACTGAAAGCTGTTGATGTCCCGCAACCACCTCTTCCCGCAGCAGTTGGTGCGAGCGCTGCTCTGGAGCTGAGCCCTGACTCAGTCTAATCCTGGCCTTGCGCACAGATGGCAGTGAAGTTCACAGCAACCCAGTATGCGTCAGTATGAGAGAGAAGGAGGCTTTATGAGGATGCTGCCAGTGGAATCCTTCCTGGGGGCTGAGACCTGGCAAAACTGGGCCAGAACCAGGGCCACCCTGCTGGGCCCTTGACATATGACCTGGAGGGTCTGTAGAATCGGCACAGTGACCCCTCTACTTGCGGTTTCTCACGGTTGGTTTGGTGCCAAGACAATTAATTGCGTCCCAGAAGGCAAGCTCCTAGGAGAGAGGGAAGATGAACCTAACCTGGTAACTCGTCCTGTCTTCCGTGTTGAATGCAGCCACTGAAGGAAGACGCTTCTCTCGCTCTCCCATCATTGGAGCCTGTGTCACTCTGGCTGAGATTCTGGCTGGGGGAGCAGTCGAATTCCAAACACGAGAGGAGAGTCTGGCTTCATCCTGCCTCCGTGCTGCCCAGCGAGCGAGCCTCTGGCCTAAGAAGGAGAGGAGAGCGTGAGGGCGGACGAGCGCTATATGCATCCCCAGCACATGGCTACTGGACGTGAGATACTTCATGTCCACGAACGTGTATAGTATCTGGCCCTTTCCTGACTTCTGCTTAGAATAACGTTTCCAAGGCTCCCCCATGTGTGTCAGCACCTCGTTCCTTTTTGTGGCCTAATATTCCACTGTGCAGAGGGGTCATGTTTTATTTGTTCATCAGCTAATGGTCATTTCAGTTGTTTCCACTTTCAGATAACAGAGGTTTTTAAAACCATACAAAATACAGTTTTTCCGCACAGTAGACTTGCAAGGTTGGAGCCTGGGCTCAAGGGGAGGTGCTGACTGGACCACATGCCCACTCCTCCATGTGGCCTCAGGTCCCGTCAGTGCCAGCCTGCAGGGATCTTGTCCAAGGAACACTCCACACGCTCGGAAGTCAGCCTCACTTTTCCTGACATACTTGTCGATTTCCTTTACAGTCTACACTGAGAAGACTCATCCTGACAGGCCAATCTAGCTTCAACTGGGTCTACTAAAAAAAGAGAAGGGGCTTCCCTGGTGACTCAGATGGCAAAAAATCTGCCAGCTGTGCAGGAGATGTGGGTTTGATCCCTGGGTCGGGAAGATGCCCTGGAGAAGGTAATGGCTGCCCACTCCAGTATTCTTGCCTGGAGAACTCCGAGGACAGAGGAGCCTGGTGGACTATAATCCATGAGATTGAAAAGAGTCACAACTGGGTCTAGTAATTTTTTTTTTAAGCCATGACTCAATGTTGCCTCGTTGTGCAGCATTTTTCTAATTTGATAAATTGGACTCTGTTGTGTGATCAGATAGTGAGATAGAAAATATTGATTTTGGTTACAGGCTACAGCTGCGTCTTGGAACCATCTTCACACCAGGTGTGCAGGAGGCAAAGCACTGATTTAACATCAGTTTAGGGCAAGCCCGCCCCTCCACCAAGATATAATTTGGTTTGTCAGTGTTCCAGGGGTCCCTGTAGACCCTCCAGGCGATCTCCTGTTTCTCCAGCTTTACTCCTGCTGTTGGGCCCCAGTAGAGAAAAACTGTGACTCCCAAACTTTGGCAAAGTGAAGGGAAAGTCACGGCGGGTGTCAACTTCGATCCACTGGAAAAAGGAAAACAGAGGTGGTTGTGTTCTGTGGGAGGCGAGGCTCCCGTGCAACGTCTCCTGTTTTCAAAGCAGGAACGCGTCCACAGCTAATATTTGGATGGGCCCACAGGCATGCCTCCCACCCGCCGAGGCCTTGGCCAGTCCCAGCAGAGACAAAGGGCTCTTGCTGGGCACCTGGGGAGAGGGGCAGGCAGGGCCTCTTCGTACTCATCTCATTTCGGGTGGAGTCTTGCAAAGGGAGCGGTTCTGAGTAGAGCAGGGTATGGGGCGTCGGCTCTGAGACCCTCTGTCTCTCCACCCAGGACAGCTGGTTCCTCCAGGCTCGGCCAAGGACAACACTGGCCCAGGAGCCTGGGCCACGCAGAGCTTCACTGCAGAGAGGGCGGAGGGAGCAAACAGAGCCCACTTGGTCTGGCCATCTCTTAGCCGGCTCTTCTGGGACCTCACCCAGGGGTGCAATGATCCTGGAAGCAGCGGGCAGGGGCTGAGCTCTGGCCACCTCCCGCCCACAGACAGCGGAGGGTCAGGGCGGGGAAAGCACGCCTGCCCGAGGCTCGCCTGGTGGGGGCATGGCCAGCATAGAGGTGACCCCATCACCCCGGGTGATGAACTATGTACAGGGAGGGGAGGGGAGCACCGCAGGAGTGACATGGCCGGGTTTTAAGGACAGGAAGTCACCCTGGGACAGCATGGGGGTTGGGGAGGGAGAGGTAGCACCTGAAGTCGAAGGAGCAGGACAGGCAAGGGCCTCAGGCAGTGAGGGGTGGTCTTGAGATGCTTAAGCATGAGTGAGCCTGTCCATGTGTATGTGTGGCTACTCAAGTGATCGGTCAGCAATCTGCAAAGTCCTGTGGACATTCCCCTATGGACACTCATCAATTTAATAAGTTATTTTAAGATTGTCAGTCTTCTCACTAGATTGTAAAAGTCATTTCTATTTGATCAACCTTAAAAAGACTTGAATAACTGGAGAGCTGTATTATTTTGCTGATAAAGGTCCTTATAGTCAAAGCTATGGTTTTTCCAGTAGTCATGTATGGATGTGAGAGCTGGACTATGAAGAAGGCTGCACCAAAGAATTGATGCTTTTGAACTATGGTGTTGGAGAAGACTCTTGAGAGTCCCTTGGACTGCAAGGAGGACCAACCAGTCAATCCTAAAGGAAATCAACCCTGAATATTCATTGGAAGGACTGATGCTGAAGCTCCAATACTTTGGCTACCTGATGCAAAGACCCAACTCATTAGAAAAGACCCTGATACTGGGAAAGACTGAAGGCAGGAAGAGAAGGGGACGACAGAGGATGAGATGGTTGGATGATATCACTGACTCAATGGACTGAGTTTGAGCAAGCTCCAGGGGATTTCGAAGGACAGGGAAGGGAAACCTGGTACGCTACAGTTCACAGGGTCGCAAAGAGTCAGACATGACTGACTGAACAGCAACAATTCCAGCTGAATTCTAACAATCCCAACAACAATTCCTAGCTGAAAAAACTTTGTTGTTTATTCGCTCAGTCATGTACAACTCTTTGTGACCTCGTGAACTGTAGCCCATCAGGTTCCTCTGTACATGGTGTTCTCCAGGCAAGAAAACTGGCGTAGATTGCCATGCCCTCCTCCAGAGGATCTTCCCGATCCAGGTGTTGAACCCACATCTCCCACATTGCAGGCAGATTCTTTACAGCTGAGCCACCTGGGAAGCCAGTGGCTAGATGAAAAAACTTAATTTTGCAAAAACAGAGACATTCCATATTAAACTATGGAAGAGTTTAATGTATTCCCAATGGGAAGCTTTTGTAATGTGAATCTAGATTTAAATTCCATCAAAAATGTAAATGAAGAATCATATTTTCAATTATATTAAAACCATCATAATAAAATAGATGATGCTCATGCACACACATGTAGAAATAGTTAGATCAACAGACCAGAGGAGGAAATTTCAAAACAAAATTAGGTGTACATGATAATCCAGTTATTATAGTGGATCACACTGTTGGTGATGTTGGAATAACTAGCTTGTCATTTGAAAAACAATTCACCCAAATGGCTTGGCGCATGTATAGTCCACGTGTTCTCAACATACAGCAACGTGTTTGCGAGTTCATCAGCCAGCTCTGTGGTCCTGTGTGGCCAGGGGACATTAGTGCAGAGGAGGGAGCAACAGGTCCCCCACCTGTCCAGCCACTAAACATGCCCAGGCTCCTGCCTCTTCCAGCCCAGGGTCCTGTCCAGGAAGACTTGTATCGCCTCCAAGGCAGTCTGTTCTCTGAAAGACCCCTATTTAAGCACGTGGGAGTATAGTGGATAGCGTCCCACCNAAGGAGGACCAACCAGTCAATCCTAAAGGAAATCAACCCTGAATATTCATTGGAAGGACTGATGCTGAAGCTCCAATACTTTGGCTACCTGATGCAAAGACCCAACTCATTAGAAAAGACCCTGATACTGGGAAAGACTGAAGGCAGGAAGAGAAGGGGACGACAGAGGATGAGATGGTTGGATGATATCACTGACTCAATGGACTGAGTTTGAGCAAGCTCCAGGGGATTTCGAAGGACAGGGAAGGGAAACCTGGTACGCTACAGTTCACAGGGTCGCAAAGAGTCAGACATGACTGACTGAACAGCAACAATTCCAGCTGAATTCTAACAATCCCAACAACAATTCCTAGCTGAAAAAACTTTGTTGTTTATTCGCTCAGTCATGTACAACTCTTTGTGACCTCGTGAACTGTAGCCCATCAGGTTCCTCTGTACATGGTGTTCTCCAGGCAAGAAAACTGGCGTAGATTGCCATGCCCTCCTCCAGAGGATCTTCCCGATCCAGGTGTTGAACCCACATCTCCCACATTGCAGGCAGATTCTTTACAACTGAGCCACCTGGGAAGCCAGTGGCTAGATGAAAAAACTTAATTTTGCAAAAACAGAGACATTCCATATTAAACTATGGAAGAGTTTAATGTATTCCCAATGGGAAGCTTTTGTAATGTGAATCTAGATTTAAATTCCATCAAAAATGTAAATGAAGAATCATATTTTCAATTATATTAAAACCATCATAATAAAATAGATGATGCTCATGCACACACATGTAGAAATAGTTAGATCAACAGACCAGAGGAGGAAATTTCAAAACAAAATTAGGTGTACATGATAATCCAGTTATTATAGTGGATCACACTGTTGGTGATGTTGGAATAACTAGCTTGTCATTTGAAAAACAATTCACCCAAATGGCTTGGCGCATGTATAGTCCACGTGTTCTCAACATACAGCAACGTGTTTGCGAGTTCATCAGCCAGCTCTGTGGTCCTGTGTGGCCAGGGGACATTAGTGCAGAGGAGGGAGCAACAGGTCCCCCACCTGTCCAGCCACTAAACATGCCCAGGCTCCTGCCTCTTCCAGCCCAGGGTCCTGTCCAGGAAGACTTGTATCGCCTCCAAGGCAGTCTGTTCTCTGAAAGACCCCTATTTAAGCACGTGGGAGTATAGTGGATAGCGTCCCACCCTCCAACATCTGGGTTTGCATCTGGGGAGAGTCTGGTCCTCCCATTGAGGGAAAAGCCCATCAAGCAACTTACAGTAAATTCACTAGTGGGCTTTCTGGGGAAGCTTTCAAAGTGAAGGATGCAAAGAATTTTATTAGGTACATTCAACAATATAATTTTAAACAAATTCCACTGAGATTACTTGAGTGCCCAGAAAGGAGGCAGAAAAGGACTGGAATTGATAAGAAGCTGATGAGAGGGCTGCTGAGGGGAGCAGGTGATGGTTTACAACAGCGTGAGTGCACTTAACGCCCTGAGCTGGTTACACGCTTGTTGGTTACAGATTCATAAACTGAAAGTTCTCAGGGACAATGGGGTCTGGCGATGGCAGGTGTCTGGCCCATGTCCAGTCCCCAAGAGATGTCACCCCTCCATGGTACCCGCCCATGACTCAGCAGCCTTCTCAGCTGCCCCCTTAAACCATAAAGCAGTTAAGATGTTTGGTTTTGTGTACACTTTACCACACTAAGGAAGGAGGAGAAGGAGCCAATGGACAAGAGTTTGAGCAAATTCCAGGAGTTGATGAAGAAGGGAAGCCTGGTGTGCTGTAGTCCATGGGGTCACAAAGAGTTGGACACGACTGAATGAGTGAACGAGTCAAACCAAGGTTGAAACTCAGATCCAACTCTAATGTTTTTACTGTGAATGCTGTTGTTTCCAGGGATGTTACCACAAAGCCTTCGCACATTCTAATGGGTAGTTTGTCCAAGTGACAGTCACTTCCTGGGGACCAAGCATCCCTTTGGCCTACAAAGTGGCCAGTTAGCATCAACTATGTGCTCAGTAGATGTTCCCTCACAAGCTGTGGTATGAAAGGAAAAAAGTCAAAAGAGGTAGGTTGTTGTTGAATTTGGTCCCCAAACTCCTGATCGGAGTAGAGTTTCGATGGCATGGAGCCTCGGGTTGGTGACAGGGACAAACCCAGGCCCTTCTCTGGAGCAGCCGCAAATTATCACCGCAGCCAGGATGAAGGATCCAGGGGAGAGCATGAGAACCGCCCAGTGGTGCTAAGGCAGGGCATACACGGAATTAGCTGGAACCCATTTTTCTGGGAGGGGAAAACATGAGTGAGCTAAGTGACCCAAATATATGCCTGGACCTACCCATGACCCAGGGATGATAATTCTACCTCTTATGACTCAAATCCTCTCCCTATAAAATGGGACAAATAGTACTGCACTCCCTTTACATCCTAGAGATGGCGGGAGAACTCATAGAAGCTGTCTTAACCCGGAACCCTGGTCCAGCCTCAAGTACAGTCCTGAGTCTTTATGTCTTACACCCTAGGGCCACAGGGGTGGAAAAAGCACGGAAATCACTCAGCGTGGTCTGAGTTATTTCTAAAATTCAGTTTCTACCAAGTTTGAGCACCCTTGTTGGTTATAGATTCATAAACTGCAAGGTCTCAGGGGCGATGGGATCCAGGGATGGCAGGTGTCAGCCCAGTGTCCAGTCCCCAGGGGATGTCACCCTCCTTGGACGGCACCCCGCCACGCCTCCGTGGCCTTCTCAGCCGCCCCTCCATAAGCACGGTGGACTGTAGCTGGGGTTGGCACACAGCTGCAGACCTATGACCTGTCCCTGATCCAATCCAACCCTTTCCTTTTAGAGAAGTAGACACCCAGAGAGATGAAGTGGTGAAGCCGGGATGCAGTCAGGAACTCCAGCCAGGTCAGAGGCAGGGCCTGCACTGGAGTCTAGGCCCCTGACCTTCAAGTTCATGTTTGTGTCATCGTCCTGCTCACGCCTGCAGGACTAATGAGACCCACTGCACTGATCATGTATCCAGCTGTCTCTTATACACATCTCGCAAATTATCACCGCAGCCAGGATGAAGGATCCAGGGGAGAGCATGAGAACCGCCCAGTGGTGCTAAGGCAGGGCATACACGGAATTAGCTGGAACCCATGTTTCTGGGAGGGGAAAACATGGGTGAGCTAAGTGACCCAAATATATGCCTGGACCTACCCATGACCCAGGGATGATAATTCTACCTCTTATGACTCAAATCCTCTCCCTATAAAATGGGACAAATAGTACTGCACTCCCTTTACATCCTAGAGATGGCGGGAGAACTCATAGAAGCTGTCTTAACCCGGAACCCTGGTCCAGCCTCAAGTACAGTCCTGAGTCTTTATGTCTTACACCCTAGGGCCACAGGGGTGGAAAAAGCACGGAAATCACTCAGCGTGGTCTGAGTTATTTCTAAAATTCAGTTTCTACCAAGTTTGAGCACCCTTGTTGGTTATAGATTCATAAACTGCAAGGTCTCAGGGGCGATGGGATCCAGGGATGGCAGGTGTCAGCCCAGTGTCCAGTCCCCAGGGGATGTCACCCTCCTTGGACGGCACCCCGCCACGCCTCCGTGGCCTTCTCAGCCGCCCCTCCATAAGCACGGTGGACTGTAGCTGGGGTTGGCACACAGCTGCAGACCTATGACCTGTCCCTGATCCAATCCAACCCTTTCCTTTTAGAGAAGTAGACACCCAGAGAGATGAAGTGGTGAAGCCGGGATGCAGTCAGGAACTCCAGCCAGGTCAGAGGCAGGGCCTGCACTGGAGTCTAGGCCCCTGACCTTCAAGTTCATGTTTGTGTCATCGTCCTGCTCACGCCTGCAGGACTAATGAGACCCACTGCACTGATCATGTATCCAGTGAGCAGGTTTGAGAGCCCATTGTGTACCAGGCACTGTGCCCTCAGCTGGCCAGGAAGCGGCTCATAGACCCCTGACCCTTAGTCCACCCAGCCTGGGCTAGATCAGAATTCAACCAGAGAGAGAGTGGGGGCAGGGGGAGAGGGAGGGAGGGAAGAAGGGAGGGAGGTGGTGGTAGGGGACAGATATTACAGCTTTACTTTTTCTAGAGATTTAAAACTTCTCAAAGGGAAGTTTGCAACGTTAATATGCTATGCTAAGTCACTTCAGTCGTGTCTGACTCTATGCGACCACATAGACGGCAACCCACCAGGCTACCCCGTCCCTGGGATTCTCCAGGCAAGAATAAGATGTGTATAAGAGACAGGGGAGCAACAGGTCCCCCACCTGTCCAGCCACTAAACATGCCCAGGCTCCTGCCTCTTCCAGCCCAGGGTCCTGTCCAGGAAGACTTGTATCGCCTCCAAGGCAGTCTGTTCTCTGAAAGACCCCTATTTAAGCACGTGGGAGTATAGTGGATAGCGTCCCACCCTCCAACATCTGGGTTTGCATCTGGGGAGAGTCTGGTCCTCCCATTGAGGGAAAAGCCCATCAAGCAACTTACAGTAAATTCACTAGTGGGCTTTCTGGGGAAGCTTTCAAAGTGAAGGATGCAAAGAATTTTATTAGGTACATTCAACAATATAATTTTAAACAAATTCCACTGAGATTACTTGAGTGCCCAGAAAGGAGGCAGAAAAGGACTGGAATTGATAAGAAGCTGATGAGAGGGCTGCTGAGGGGAGCAGGTGATGGTTTACAACAGCGTGAGTGCACTTAACGCCCTGAGCTGGTTACACGCTTGTT
Source organism: Neotragus pygmaeus (assembly GCA_006410875.1). Classification (NCBI taxonomy): domain Eukaryota; kingdom Metazoa; phylum Chordata; class Mammalia; order Artiodactyla; family Bovidae; genus Neotragus; species Neotragus pygmaeus. Next base: position 856,226 of record SJYV01012445.1, on the reverse strand, counting down.
GGTTACAGATTCATAAACTGAAAGTTCTCAGGGACAATGGGGTCTGGCGATGGCAGGTGTCTGGCCCATGTCCAGTCCCCAAGAGATGTCACCCCTCCATGGTACCCGCCCATGACTCAGCAGCCTTCTCAGCTGCCCCCTTAAACCATAAAGCAGTTAAGATGTTTGGTTTTGTGTACACTTTACCACACTAAGGAAGGAGGAGAAGGAGCCAATGGACAAGAGTTTGAGCAAATTCCAGGAGTTGATGAAGAAGGGAAGCCTGGTGTGCTGTAGTCCATGGGGTCACAAAGAGTTGGACACGACTGAATGAGTGAACGAGTCAAACCAAGGTTGAAACTCAGATCCAACTCTAATGTTTTTACTGTGAATGCTGTTGTTTCCAGGGATGTTACCACAAAGCCTTCGCACATTCTAATGGGTAGTTTGTCCAAGTGACAGTCACTTCCTGGGGACCAAGCATCCCTTTGGCCTACAAAGTGGCCAGTTAGCATCAACTATGTGCTCAGTAGATGTTCCCTCACAAGCTGTGGTATGAAAGGAAAAAAGTCAAAAGAGGTAGGTTGTTGTTGAATTTGGTCCCCAAACTCCTGATCGGAGTCGAGTTTCGATGGCATGGAGCCTCGGGTTGGTGACAGGGACAAACCCAGGCCCTTCTCTGGAGCAGCCGCAAATTATCACCGCAGCCAGGATGAAGGATCCAGGGGAGAGCATGAGAACCGCCCAGTGGTGCTAAGGCAGGGCATACACGGAATTAGCTGGAACCCATTTTTCTGGGAGGGGAAAACATGGGTGAGCTAAGTGACCCAAATATATGCCTGGACCTACCCATGACCCAGGGATGATAATTCTACCTCTTATGACTCAAATCCTCTCCCTATAAAATGGGACAAATAGTACTGCACTCCCTTTACATCCTAGAGATGGCGGGAGAACTCATAGAAGCTGTCTTAACCCGGAACCCTGGTCCAGCCTCAAGTACAGTCCTGAGTCTTTATGTCTTACACCCTAGGGCCACAGGGGTGGAAAAAGCACGGAAATCACTCAGCGTGGTCTGAGTTATTTCTAAAATTCAGTTTCTACCAAGTTTGAGCACCCTTGTTGGTTATAGATTCATAAACTGCAAGGTCTCAGGGGCGATGGGATCCAGGGATGGCAGGTGTCAGCCCAGTGTCCAGTCCCCAGGGGATGTCACCCTCCTTGGACGGCACCCCGCCACGCCTCCGTGGCCTTCTCAGCCGCCCCTCCATAAGCACGGTGGACTGTAGCTGGGGTTGGCACACAGCTGCAGACCTATGACCTGTCCCTGATCCAATCCAACCCTTTCCTTTTAGAGAAGTAGACACCCAGAGAGATGAAGTGGTGAAGCCGGGATGCAGTCAGGAACTCCAGCCAGGTCAGAGGCAGGGCCTGCACTGGAGTCTAGGCCCCTGACCTTCAAGTTCATGTTTGTGTCATCGTCCTGCTCACGCCTGCAGGACTAATGAGACCCACTGCACTGATCATGTATCCAGTGAGCAGGTTTGAGAGCCCATTGTGTACCAGGCACTGTGCCCTCAGCTGGCCAGGAAGCGGCTCATAGACCCCTGACCCTTAGTCCACCCAGCCTGGGCTAGATCAGAATTCAACCAGAGAGAGAGTGGGGGCAGGGGGAGAGGGAGGGAGGGAAGAAGGGAGGGAGGTGGTGGTAGGGGACAGATATTACAGCTTTACTTTTTCTAGAGATTTAAAACTTCTCAAAGGGAAGTTTGCAACGTTAATATGCTATGCTAAGTCACTTCAGTCGTGTCCGACTCTATGCGACCACATAGACGGCAACCCACCAGGCTACCCCGTCCCTGGGATTCTCCAGGCAAGAATACTGGAGTGGGGTGCCATCTCCTTCTCCAACGCATGAAAGTGAAAAGTGAAAGTGAGGTCGCTCAGTGGTGTCCGACCCTCAGCGACCCCATGGACTGCAGCCTTCCAGGCTCCTCCGTCCATGGGATTTTCTAGGCAAGGTACTGGAGTGGGGTGCCATTGCCTTCTCCTTTGCAAAGTTAATAGCACTAGTAATAAGATAACTGGTGATTATGCCCCACTCCTGGCAGTCTTGTTTGTGAGTTTTGCATTTCTCCTGTGCTATTCCTGATCACTGAGTTGTGAGAATCTGTATTTAGAACAGGACTATACACAGTTTTGATGAAAAAAACTATTAGGGCAGGAAATTCAATACATTGTTTCAAGTCTCATATCATAGTTTAGGAGAGAAAAAAGATCTAACGTCATAGTTCTCAGCTACATTGACATTGTCCACCTTGAATAAAATGTGAGTTGAAGGTCACCTGTATTACAGCGGGGACAGCACTGGACTCAGTTTCAGAAGCCCAGGTTCTGGTTCTATTTTCCCCAGGCAGGTTGTGACACTGCATGAATCAGCCCCACGCTGCTGACCCTCTGTCCCCACTTGCAGAGTGACTTAGTGCCCTGCCTGGCCGGCAAGGCTGTTATTAGGATTAATCACAATAATAACAGCAGCACTGCTATTGTGACTTACCTTCAGCAACACTCTTTCACAACAACTCTGAGAGGTGGGTGGGGTAGTTATAATTAGCCCCAGTTAAAGATGAGACAGCCAAGGCTTAGAGAAGTGAAGTGACTTGCTCCAAGTCACCCATTGAGAAAGTGGCCAGGGTGGGGGGAGCATTTGCTTCCCACTCACTTCTCTAGGGGAGGCTGCTGTGGTCAGAACACACACACTCTGTCCTGGGCGCATGGAAGTACAAGCTGGCTCCTGACAGGGTTTCTAGGCGTGGAAATCAGGGCAAAGTATTTGCCACGAGCAGTATCTCTGCTTCAACTTTGTTGTGTGCTCCAGGCCGGTCCACTGTCCTGCCAGCTCAGGACTGTCTCCATCTGTGGCCTGCTTGTTTCCCTCCGAATGGCACAGTACACACACACACACACACACACACACACACACACACACACTCTTGTACACATGTGTGCACACACACTTGTGCACACACATGTGTACACAGTCTTGTGTGTACTCATGCGCACACACATACACATATGTACACACAGTCTTGCATAGGCACAGGCCACCTACTGCAAACATGACTCCCAATGGAAGGGTCCTGGATCAGCCCCTCAGTAATCGGGTTGTTTGTTCTTGTTGAGTTTCTGTCTCAGGAATTTACCATCAGTATTTATGCTGAATGTGTTAAAAAGCTCTGATTCTAGGGTCTGGTCCCTGCTGTCGTGGAGAAGGAGGAGACCAGGAAGGTGAGTCCCTGTTCAAGAAAAGGCCCAGGAGGAGTCTTGTATTGATGGGACATCCAGTGCCCTACCCCCCATCCCCCGGCTGTCAGACAGCCCGCTCGCTCCCTGGGGCTTGGCAGCCAAGGGCTGTCCTCCTCCCCCAGCTGACAGTTCACTCAGCTACGTAATCTGGTCCCCAATTCCAGACCAGGAACCCAGTGGAGAAGCAGCCTGTAGGCCTGGGCTAGGGAGAAGGCTGCAGGCACAGGGGCGTCCTCACTAAGGACAACGTCCAACCAGTGAGGGGCAGCCGCCCCTGGGGCAAGGGGGGAAACTCCCCTGGGGCTGCACAAGACCTGCCGCTCCTGTCCGGGGTGGGGTCCCCTGCACTGCCAAGGGGAGGCTGAGCTGGGACATGGTCACCGTCCCTCCGGGTATGGGAGGACGAGGAGCCCCTGGGGAAGCTGGTGGAGGCTGTTAGGACCAGGAGCCCAGACAGGTACAGAGAGGCACANCCACCTGGGAAGCCAGTGGCTAGATGAAAAAACTTAATTTTGCAAAAACAGAGACATTCCATATTAAACTATGGAAGAGTTTAATGTATTCCCAATGGGAAGCTTTTGTAATGTGAATCTAGATTTAAATTCCATCAAAAATGTAAATGAAGAATCATATTTTCAATTATATTAAAACCATCATAATAAAATAGATGATGCTCATGCACACACATGTAGAAATAGTTAGATCAACAGACCAGAGGAGGAAATTTCAAAACAAAATTAGGTGTACATGATAATCCAGTTATTATAGTGGATCACACTGTTGGTGATGTTGGAATAACTAGCTTGTCATTTGAAAAACAATTCACCCAAATGGCTTGGCGCATGTATAGTCCACGTGTTCTCAACATACAGCAACGTGTTTGCGAGTTCATCAGCCAGCTCTGTGGTCCTGTGTGGCCAGGGGACATTAGTGCAGAGGAGGGAGCAACAGGTCCCCCACCTGTCCAGCCACTAAACATGCCCAGGCTCCTGCCTCTTCCAGCCCAGGGTCCTGTCCAGGAAGACTTGTATCGCCTCCAAGGCAGTCTGTTCTCTGAAAGACCCCTATTTAAGCACGTGGGAGTATAGTGGATAGCGTCCCACCCTCCAACATCTGGGTTTGCATCTGGGGAGAGTCTGGTCCTCCCATTGAGGGAAAAGCCCATCAAGCAACTTACAGTAAATTCACTAGTGGGCTTTCTGGGGAAGCTTTCAAAGTGAAGGATGCAAAGAATTTTATTAGGTACATTCAACAATATAATTTTAAACAAATTCCACTGAGATTACTTGAGTGCCCAGAAAGGAGGCAGAAAAGGACTGGAATTGATAAGAAGCTGATGAGAGGGCTGCTGAGGGGAGCAGGTGATGGTTTACAACAGCGTGAGTGCACTTAACGCCCTGAGCTGGTTACACGCTTGTTGGTTACAGATTCATAAACTGAAAGTTCTCAGGGACAATGGGGTCTGGCGATGGCAGGTGTCTGGCCCATGTCCAGTCCCCAAGAGATGTCACCCCTCCATGGTACCCGCCCATGACTCAGCAGCCTTCTCAGCTGCCCCCTTAAACCATAAAGCAGTTAAGATGTTTGGTTTTGTGTACACTTTACCACACTAAGGAAGGAGGAGAAGGAGCCAATGGACAAGAGTTTGAGCAAATTCCAGGAGTTGATGAAGAAGGGAAGCCTGGTGTGCTGTAGTCCATGGGGTCACAAAGAGTTGGACACGACTGAATGAGTGAACGAGTCAAACCAAGGTTGAAACTCAGATCCAACTCTAATGTTTTTACTGTGAATGCTGTTGTTTCCAGGGATGTTACCACAAAGCCTTCGCACATTCTAATGGGTAGTTTGTCCAAGTGACAGTCACTTCCTGGGGACCAAGCATCCCTTTGGCCTACAAAGTGGCCAGTTAGCATCAACTATGTGCTCAGTAGATGTTCCCTCACAAGCTGTGGTATGAAAGGAAAAAAGTCAAAAGAGGTAGGTTGTTGTTGAATTTGGTCCCCAAACTCCTGATCGGAGTAGAGTTTCGATGGCATGGAGCCTCGGGTTGGTGACAGGGACAAACCCAGGCCCTTCTCTGGAGCAGCCGCAAATTATCACCGCAGCCAGGATGAAGGATCCAGGGGAGAGCATGAGAACCGCCCAGTGGTGCTAAGGCAGGGCATACACGGAATTAGCTGGAACCCATTTTTCTGGGAGGGGAAAACATGGGTGAGCTAAGTGACCCAAATATATGCCTGGACCTACCCATGACCCAGGGATGATAATTCTACCTCTTATGACTCAAATCCTCTCCCTATAAAATGGGACAAATAGTACTGCACTCCCTTTACATCCTAGAGATGGCGGGAGAACTCATAGAAGCTGTCTTAACCCGGAACCCTGGTCCAGCCTCAAGTACAGTCCTGAGTCTTTATGTCTTACACCCTAGGGCCACAGGGGTGGAAAAAGCACGGAAATCACTCAGCGTGGTCTGAGTTATTTCTAAAATTCAGTTTCTACCAAGTTTGAGCACCCTTGTTGGTTATAGATTCATAAACTGCAAGGTCTCAGGGGCGATGGGATCCAGGGATGGCAGGTGTCAGCCCAGTGTCCAGTCCCCAGGGGATGTCACCCTCCTTGGACGGCACCCCGCCACGCCTCCGTGGCCTTCTCAGCCGCCCCTCCATAAGCACGGTGGACTGTAGCTGGGGTTGGCACACAGCTGCAGACCTATGACCTGTCCCTGATCCAATCCAACCCTTTCCTTTTAGAGAAGTAGACACCCAGAGAGATGAAGTGGTGAAGCCGGGATGCAGTCAGGAACTCCAGCCAGGTCAGAGGCAGGGCCTGCACTGGAGTCTAGGCCCCTGACCTTCAAGTTCATGTTTGTGTCATCGTCCTGCTCACGCCTGCAGGACTAATGAGACCCACTGCACTGATCATGTATCCAGTGAGCAGGTTTGAGAGCCCATTGTGTACCAGGCACTGTGCCCTCAGCTGGCCAGGAAGCGGCTCATAGACCCCTGACCCTTAGTCCACCCAGCCTGGGCTAGATCAGAATTCAACCAGAGAGAGAGTGGGGGCAGGGGGAGAGGGAGGGAGGGAAGAAGGGAGGGAGGTGGTGGTAGGGGACAGATATTACAGCTTTACTTTTTCTAGAGATTTAAAACTTCTCAAAGGGAAGTTTGCAACGTTAATATGCTATGCTAAGTCACTTCAGTCGTGTCTGACTCTATGCGACCACATAGACGGCAACCCACCAGGCTACCCCGTCCCTGGGATTCTCCAGGCAAGAATACTGGAGTGGGGTGCCATCTCCTTCTCCAACGCATGAAAGTGAAAAGTGAAAGTGAGGTCGCTCAGTGGTGTCCGACCCTCAGCGACCCCATGGACTGCAGCCTTCCAGGCTCCTCCGTCCATGGGATTTTCTAGGCAAGGTACTGGAGTGGGGTGCCATTGCCTTCTCCTTTGCAAAGTTAATAGCACTAGTAATAAGATAACTGGTGATTATGCCCCACTCCTGGCAGTCTTGTTTGTGAGTTTTGCATTTCTCCTGTGCTATTCCTGATCACTGAGTTGTGAGAATCTGTATTTAGAACAGGACTATACACAGTTTTGATGAAAAAAACTATTAGGGCAGGAAATTCAATACATTGTTTCAAGTCTCATATCATAGTTTAGGAGAGAAAAAAGATCTAACGTCATAGTTCTCAGCTACATTGACATTGTCCACCTTGAATAAAATGTGAGTTGAAGGTCACCTGTATTACAGCGGGGACAGCACTGGACTCAGTTTCAGAAGCCCAGGTTCTGGTTCTATTTTCCCCAGGCAGGTTGTGACACTGCATGAATCAGCCCCACGCTGCTGACCCTCTGTCCCCACTTGCAGAGTGACTTAGTGCCCTGCCTGGCCGGCAAGGCTGTTATTAGGATTAATCACAATAATAACAGCAGCACTGCTATTGTGACTTACCTTCAGCAACACTCTTTCACAACAACTCTGAGAGGTGGGTGGGGTAGTTATAATTAGCCCCAGTTAAAGATGAGACAGCCAAGGCTTAGAGAAGTGAAGTGACTTGCTCCAAGTCACCCATTGAGAAAGTGGCCAGGGTGGGGGGAGCATTTGCTTCCCACTCACTTCTCTAGGGGAGGCTGCTGTGGTCAGAACACACACACTCTGTCCTGGGCGCATGGAAGTACAAGCTGGCTCCTGACAGGGTTTCTAGGCGTGGAAATCAGGGCAAAGTATTTGCCACGAGCAGTATCTCTGCTTCAACTTTGTTGTGTGCTCCAGGCCGGTCCACTGTCCTGCCAGCTCAGGACTGTCTCCATCTGTGGCCTGCTTGTTTCCCTCCGAATGGCACAGTACACACACACACACACACACACACACACACACACTCTTGTACACATGTGTGCACACACACTTGTGCACACACATGTGTACACAGTCTTGTGTGTACTCATGCACACACACATACACATATGTACACACAGTCTTGCATAGGCACAGGCCACCTACTGCAAACATGACTCCCAATGGAAGGGTCCTGGATCAGCCCCTCAGTAATCGGGTTGTTTGTTCTTGTTGAGTTTCTGTCTCAGGAATTTACCATCAGTATTTATGCTGAATGTGTTAAAAAGCTCTGATTCTAGGGTCTGGTCCCTGCTGTCGTGGAGAAGGAGGAGACCAGGAAGGTGAGTCCCTGTTCAAGAAAAGGCCCAGGAGGAGTCTTGTATTGATGGGACATCCAGTGCCCTACCCCCCATCCCCCGGCTGTCAGACAGCCCGCTCGCTCCCTGGGGCTTGGCAGCCAAGGGCTGTCCTCCTCCCCCAGCTGACAGTCCACTCAGCTACGTAATCTGGTCCCCAATTCCAGACCAGGAACCCAGTGGAGAAGCAGCCTGTAGGCCTGGGCTAGGGAGAAGGCTGCAGGCACAGGGGCGTCCTCACTAAGGACAACGTCCATCCAGTGAGGGGCAGCCGCCCCTGGGGCAAGGGGGGAAACTCCCCTGGGGCTGCACAAGACCTGCCGCTCCTGTCCGGGGTGGGGTCCCCTGCACTGCCAAGGGGAGGCTGAGCTGGGACATGGTCACCGTCCCTCCGGGTATGGGAGGACGAGGAGCCCCTGGGGAAGCTGGTGGAGGCTGTTAGGACCAGGAGCCCAGACAGGTACAGAGAGGCACACCGACATCCCTGAGTTTTCTGTCTATAAAAATAATATGGACTCTCCTTCCAGAAAAGGTTCAGCTTTTCTCTCTTAGGTCCCTTCCCCTCCTCCTTCTCCCTGCGTGGGATCTGGGTGCAGATTGAGGCTGCAGTCAGTTCTCCTTCATGTCAAGTCCTGAATGAGCCCTCCAGGTCAGCACAAGTGGGTTTGGGCCTGGAGGTTCCTGCCTCTCTCAGCTCTGTGGTTCTCCTTGGAGAACTCAAAGGTCCTCCGTCTCCAGGACCTCGTCGTCCACTTTGATGGTGTGTGCAAAGGGGCTTGCCTGCCCCCCAAACCTCCGAGGTGAAAATACAAATACCACCTGTGCTCACTTCCTGGTCATTCAACTCAACAAGTAAATGTAGATCCCTCACAACTGTTTCACTCAATAAAATCATTTAATAAGAATATGAAGTAAACAAAATGGGGAAAAATTACAGAAAGAGATTAAAATGGAGCTTGTAGACATAAGGAAACACACTGAGAATCAAAACCTGTTAACTCACAGATGGATCAGAAAAACAAGAGACAGAGCTGGACGCTGTGGATGTGGATACCCAAGAAAGTTGGAGAGGTCTGACATCACCTTAGAAGATGAGAAAGATGAGAAAATTAAACTAGAAAGAAGTAAGTAGATGTGAGTAACAAGGACGACCAACACGGGACCCGAGGTGGGAAAACTCAGGAAATACAACAGAGACTGCATCCAAAAGTTGTAACTCGAGAGCATTGTCCAGAGAAAGAAAAGGAACAGAACTTTGAGTCAAAAGAGACACATTTCAGGAAATTTCCATGCTGGTGGTAGTGGTTTAGTAACTAAGTCATGTCTGACTCTATACAATACACGAAACATGTAGTTAAGCTATCAAACTTTAAGGCAAAGAAAGGAGTCTTCAGACATGGGGCAGAAACATCAAAACACACAAGCCCCTGCCCCTCAGTTCAATGTGATCCCTGACTTCACCAGAGTTGGACACAACTGAGCAACTAACCATGCACGCCAGGATCTAAGATCTAAGGATCACGAATACAAGTAGCCAGCTTGTATCTGGGGTTTGGGAAAAAAAAACAACAACAACAGAGTCCTTTGCACCTAAACCAGTTAGTAGTGGCTCAGCTGGTAAAGAATCCACCTGCAAAGTGGGAGACCTGGGTTCAATCCCTGGGTCTGGAAGATCCCCTGGAGAAGGGAAAGGCTATCCACTCCAGTACTCTGGCCTGGAGAATTCCATGGACAGTCCATGGGGTCTCAAAGAGTCGGACACCACTGAGCAACTTTCACTCACTCACTCACTCATGTTTGACAGGATTGTTAGAAAAGTCAAAAGAATGTGTCATTGCCGGCCAGGACTTCAGGGCGCTGCCCTCAATAGCAGTACCGGCATGGTGCCATGTGAGAAAGTGCCTTAAAGTCCTGTGTCCACTGGGTGGGGATGGTGTCAGGAGGGAGGAGCTGGCTCCCCTACTTGGGACCGGGCCTGGGGCGCTCCTTCGAGGTGGGGGTACTGCTGCTGGGGGTTGTTTCTCACTCTTAGCGCCACCCGGGAAGTGCTAGAGGAACACGTCTGCCTCTCCAAAGCTGCTTCCAAGGTTCCAAGCTTCATTCACCCCAGAGCTAAGGTAAGAAGATTGACACAACCAAACGCGACATGACGGAAAACAGCTGTCTCACTAACAGAACCCGCTGACTGACATTACTGACTGCCAGTGGGCTTGTGCTAGTTCTGTGTTTCCCGTGTATCACTGTGCGTGTTGATTCGTCACTTTCCTGGATTTCAGTACTTTGTGGTCATTTATATAAAAGGGGGCCTAATGTTTGGTTTTTCCTATTTGGAAAGTGGGGCAGTAGATTTCACTTCTTACAAGGACCCAGGGAGAGCAAACATCAGGGAAGCAGTCACCAGTTAACGGACAGGCAGGAGCTGAGTTTGCTGAGGTGTGAGGGATGGCCAGAGAAGATGAGTCGGAGTGTAATAAAAGGTGTCCGATGACGCCAAGGTGGCGGGTTTTCTTCTGTCTCTTTGTTTGCACCATTTTTTTTGAGCATTGGGAATAAAATGTGCACTGTAGAGAAGTTGCTGCAGAGGGTTTGAGTCTTTGGCCTGTTACTTCTGTGTGTTTTTGTAATAATCATGGACTCAGCTCTGACGTTGCCACTTACATAACCTTCACAACCTACGAGCAGCCATGAAAGCAACCTTGTGTGTGACCCAGCGCACTTTCCTGCCGGGATTCCATGTCCTGAGGGGATAAGCTGTTCCCCAGAGAGAATCTCACCTGTGGGGAATAGTCCAGTGTCCTACCAGGGCCAGTTCTCGTAAAAAAACAAAAAGCAAAAGAAAGCATTTAGAAGCATTACTATGAAGACAACTGTCATCTGCTCTTTAAAAGATGAGAAAAATGACAGCCCATGAAGGGAAGTAGCGCCCTTTTAGGTAAAGCTCTGGCATCCCAGGAGTGTGAATCCCTCACTGTTCAGTTGCTCGGTTGTGTCCAGCTCTTTGCAACCTCACGGCCTGCCACATGTCAGGCTCCCCTGTCCTCCACTACCTCCCAGAGTTTGCTTAAATTCACGTCTGTTGAGTCACTGATATTATCCAACCATCTCATCCTCCATCACCCCCTTCTCCTTTTGCCCTCAATGTTTCCCAAGTTTTGGGTTTTCATTAGTCTAAGTGATACTTGAATATGTAAGGTTCATCTAGTGGTTTGTGTCTTTAGTGAATGATTCATTTAGAAAAGGCAAAGAAAGTCTTGAAGAGCACTGTTTATGAGGTCCTGCTTTGGGAGTGGGTTGGCTCTGAGGTCATCTGGATTAAAGTCTGCATCAGCTTTCACATCAGGGTCTGGAGACTGCCTCCTCTGGCAGTTCTTTCCTGAGTCCTCATGCATTCACCCCTCCTGGCTGCCTGAGGATGTCACTAGCAACCCCCTCCCCACCCAGTGTGGTCCTGTTCCACCGCCCAGGGCAGTGGGACTTGGGCCACTGCCAGTGTTCTAACCAGATCCAGCCAGGAACCAGGGGTCCCCGCACACGGACACAGGTGGGAGGCAGGTGGGAGATGTCACGAAAGGCTCCCCCGCCACCAGTTTCTCCACCAAGTCACCAAATCACTGCAGCCGCCTAGTCCAGATGGAAAGCAAACTCCTTCATGCCAGGCTCTCAGCAGTGACTGAAGTCACTGGTCAGAGATGCAGATCCCTGCTGTCGCCCCCAGAATCATGAGCACCTGGGGAGTCCTACTGGGGAGTCTGCTGAGCGGGCCAGCTCCAGTCCCACACCCCTTCAGGCAGAGCATCAACCAACACTGCACGGGTGAGGCCCTCGCCCTCAGAGAAAATGCTTGTGGTTGTGACATTTTAAGAACTTCTTTACAAAAAGGAGGAAATATATAAACTGTGCTGCTATTTAAAAAAAAATTGAAAACTCTTCTTGTTTTGCTCTGGAGTGAAATGAAGACAAATAATTGGACGTTTCGTTTTCTTTGTCTCAATTGTCCATTTTTGTAAGAAAGTGAATACAAGCAAAACACAAATAGCTGTAGAAAATTCTGCCTGACTCAGCAATATCTTTAAAAGTAAATAAGTGCTGGAACCAGGGAATCCCCAGCGACACACACCACACCCAGTGAGGGCTGTGAGCCACTACCCATGCTCAGGACCCCTCCAGCCACACGTTACAAAGATCAGCCTTTGTTTTACCTACTCTTTGCTTTCACATCTTTTTTTTTTTTTTNTACACGACATCAAGGGTTTTGCATAAGGCTAGGTCCTGTACGAGCCCAGCAGTTCTGCTAGCTGGGTGAGTTCTGGGTTCAGCCTGGACTCTGAAGATGTCTCACCATTGACTGAGTCACACACACACCTTCCTGGTGCAATATGGACATCTTCCCAATCACCATCTTCTCTAACCGGATCCTGTGAGTACTAAATGTTGAAACTCACGCAAGGACGTTCTCTAGCCCATCAAAGATGTGTATAAGAGACAGGGGGTGGGGGTGGGAGCTCTCCGGACGTAAGCGGAGGGGCAGTGACAATGAGATGCTCTCGCCCGCAAGCTGGTCCCCAGGCACTGACAACCAGCGAACTTTCAGCCCCTCCACTCCTGTCTCTCCTACGGAGGTGCTCGCGTCACTCCTTCCTGACTTCGGGGCAGATCTGGGCAGAGGCCCTGAAAGACAAAGGTAGGGCAGGAAGGAAGATTCTCCTTCATAAAATTGGCATCTGGACCAGAGGCAGAACCTGACACTCTGAGCCTGGTCACCCAACCTCTGTCAGCAATAACTGAGGAAATCGGTTTTATATCATCTCTCTCTCTCACACACACACACACACAAGTATCTAAAACAAAATCTGTACAAAGCAATACCTTGCAAAATGCCATGTGTTCTGATGTTTTATCTCTGTATTATTCTTATTATTTGGAAAATTCTGAGTGTGACCCATGAAATTGATTTCAAAGCCCGCAGATGATCTGCAGCGGTTCATAAATCAGAAGGCTTCCCTCAGGTGACTGTGAATACAAAAACGCCCCCCTCCCCCTCCCAGCTTCCCGCTTCGGTCTCCATTTTGGGTGTTTTTGGAAACTCACACGACTTCCTAGATGAAGAACCATCGTCTCTGATAGGCTGTGGGTTGGAATGTAGTGTCCGCTCATGCGGGTCTGCGGAGGTTCCCCAGTCCCTCGAGCTCAGGACACAAAGCCTTTTTAGGACCTGGTGGACCGACGGGGCAGGGGCAGGCGCACAGACTCACAGTGAGATCAGCCATCAAGGGCGGCAGCAAGCTCTGCATAGGGCACGAAACTTGGCCGGTGTGGCCCTCTCGTTTTGGGGCTTACATGTTTACAATAGACTTTATTCTGAGAGCAGTTTCAGGTTAGCATCAAAATTAGGCAGAAAGTAGAGAGATTTTCCATGTACCCACTGCCCCCCACATAACAGCCCCCACCCCTAATTATCGATGTCGCCCACCAGATGGTGCATATGTTACAGTTGATGAACCTATACTGACAGGTCATCATCACCCAAGTCCACTAGCTCTTGGTGTTGTACATTCTGTGTATAATGTGCCCAGAGCTCTTCTAGTTACAATATTTAGGAAAAAAGGCCTAAAATCCAGCAGAATCAAGAAACTGATCTTTTTACTTATAATTTATACTTCACATATTTGTAAAAAACTTTTGGTGTAACTTAAAACATGAGGTTGTAAAATAGTTGGACACGACTGTGTGACTCAACAACAAAACATTAGAAAGCATGAGGAAAAGTGCATGCTGAGCCACTTCAGTTGTGTCTGACTCTTTGTGACCCCGTGGACTGTACCCACCAGGCTCCTCTATCCATGGGATTCTCCAGGCAAGAATGCTGGAGTGGGTTGCCATGCCCTCCTCCAAGGGATCTTCCCAACCCAGGTGTCACTTAAATGTGAGATAATTGCTCTCTGGGGAAGCAGAGAGACCCACAGGGAGTTTTCCTTCTGTTTCTAAGCCAAGGACAGAGCTATTGGATGGTCTCCCACCTTCCTTCCTAACTCTCCTCTCTCCCCATACCTGCGTCCTCATCCCACGTGCTCTCCCTTGGAGCTTCTGGTCCATACCCAGAAAGCGCCCCCCTACTGGGGCACACTTTCCCCTCCTCCCGAACCTGTCCCCGTCCAAGCAACACAGTCAGTACCCAGACAGACCCACCATCTCCTTGTGCGGCCCGTGGGGTGGGATGTCGCCTCCACTCACTGCTCATCAAGGCAGCAGAACCACACTGCCCTGATCTCCACATCGAATGAGTCACCCAGCTTTTTCCAGCAGCACCTGCATGAGCAAGCATCCTCCTCCGTAGCCTCACTCTGCCCCAGGGCCTGCCCTCCTGGAGCCTCACAGGAGCCTCCTCCAACCTCCTGTCCTCCATCCTCTGCACTGTTCCAGGGGGGTTTCTTGAAAACTCAGCTCTGAGCAACATGCATGGACCTAGAGATTGTCATACTGAGTGAAGTAAGTCAGACAGAGAAGGAGAAGTATCATACGACATATCTTCGATGTGAAGTCTAAAAAGAGATAATACAAGTGAGCTTACAAAACAGAAACTCTCACAGAGAACAAACTATGGCTGGAACTGGGGAAGAAGACGGGAAGAGAGAGTTAGGGAGTTTGGAAGGAACATGTAATGGTGCTATATTTAAAATGGAGAACCAACAAGGACCATCCTGAACAGCACAAGGAACTCTGCTCAAGTTAAGTGGCTGCCTGGATGGCTGCCTGGATGGGAGGGGAGTTTGGGGAGAATAGACACATGTGTATGTGTGGTTGAGTCCTTTCACTATTTGCCTGAAACTCTCACAACATTGTTAATCAGCTGCTACCCAGTACAAAATAAAAGGTAAAAGTATGAAAAACAATGTCACTGATCACTATGATAAAATAACTCATTTCTGGGGGTCTCAGTGCTCTGAGCACGATGCCGCCCCCACCCCACCCGTCACAGACCCGCTGTCTCACATACAGCCCCCAACAAATGAGCTGCTCCACCAAATCATGTTTTTGAGAGGATTCTGGTTTGTCTCTAAGAACAATGAAAATGATTATACTCATATTGTTAAAAATATTGATCATCTATTATGTGAGTTAGGTCTCTTTCAGAGAGCAGCTGCCAAAATTCACCCGTGATGGCCCAGGGTTAACACCGTGGTTTCTAGGATCACGTCGTGGGTTCCATCACCACCATGTTATAACGGAGGGGACTTCTCAAGGCTCCTCAGGCCCCCAGGCTGCTGGCTTCAGCTGTATCCGACTCTTGCAACTCCATGAATAGTAGCCCTCTAGGTTTCTCTGTCCATGGGGATTCTCCAGGCATGAATACTGGAGTGGGTTGCCATTTCCTCCTCCAGGGGATCTTCCCCATCCAGGGATCGAACCCTCTTATGTCTCATGTCTCCTGCATTGGCAGATGGGTTCTTTACCACTAGCGCCATCTGGTTTGTATCATCTTCTAACACTGTTCTACGTGTCAGGTACTAACCAGATTTTTATCACTATTTCCCAGAGTCCCCATGTGATCTGATAAAAGCAACTGTTAGACAGGAAACCTCCTCTTCATGGTAATATTGAAGTCTGTGCTAATTGCCCAGGACGTGCAGTACACGACATCAAGGGTTTTGCATAAGGCTAGGTCCTGTACGAGCCCAGCAGTTCTGCTAGCTGGGTGAGTTCTGGGTTCAGCCTGGACTCTGAAGATGTCTCACCATTGACTGAGTCACACACACACCTTCCTGGTGCAATATGGACATCTTCCCAATCACCATCTTCTCTAACCGGATCCTGTGAGTACTAAATGTTGAAACTCACGCAAGGACGTTCTCTAGCCCATCAAAGGGGCTAGAAAAATCAGTCAGTGTCAGAAGTCCCAGTGTGGGACGGACCTTCAGGGCCGAAACAACCAGCCATCATGAAGCAGCTGGGGTCGAGACGCTCCAGTAGAGCTGTCAGTTTTGCACGCATATGGCAGAAAGTGAAGAAGAACTAAAGAGCCTCTTGATGAAAGTGAAAGAGGAGAGTGAAAAAGTTGGCTTAAAGCTCAACATTCAGAAAACGAAGATCATGGCATCTGGTCCCATCATTTCATGGCAAATAGATGGGGAAACAGTGGAAACAGTGGCTGACTTTATTTTTCTGGGCTCTGCAGATGGTGATTGCAGCCATGAAATTAAAAGATGCTTACTCCCTAGAAGGAAAGTTATAACCAACCTAGACAGCATATTAAAAAGCAGAGACAGTACTTTGTCAACAAAGGTCCGTCTAGTCAAGGTTATGGTTTTTCCAGTGGTCATGTATGGATGTCAGAGTTGGACTATAAAGAAAGCTGAGCACCGAAGAATTGATGTTTTTNCCAACCTAGACAGCATATTAAAAAGCAGAGACAGTACTTTGTCAACAAAGGTCCGTCTAGTCAAGGTTATGGTTTTTCCAGTGGTCATGTATGGATGTCAGAGTTGGACTATAAAGAAAGCTGAGCACCGAAGAATTGATGTTTTTGAATTGTGGTGTTGAAGACTCTTGAGGGTCCTTTGGACTGCAAGGAGATCCAACCAGTCCATCCTAAAGGAGATCAGTCCTGGTGTTCATTGGAAGGACTGATGTTGAAGCTGAAACTCCAATACTTTGGCCACCTGATGCAAAGAACTGACTCATTTGAAAAGACCCTGATGCTGGGAGGGATTGAGGGCAGGAGGAGAAGGGGCCGACAGAGGATGAGATGGTTGGATGGCGTCAAAGTTGGTGATGGACAGGGAGGCCTGGGGGGTTGTGGTTCATGAGGTTGCAGAGAGTTGGACATAACTGAGCGACTGAACTGAACTGAACTTTAAATTTTCTTCTCACCGGCCTCTAGTCCACCCAGACAACAGCAGGATTCTTCCTGAAGGGATATTTCCATGTGATGCATCAAACATAAGGAGAATATAAATAAGAAAATGTGGATAAAAACACAAAAGAGGAGACATCTATGTTCTGTATTTGAAGCTCTGCAGCCTGACAAATGCCTGAGGTCTCTTTTGAGGAGAGGGTCCTTGTATGAGACCTCCAACTTGCTGGGAGAGGATAGCCTGGTGCTGAGAGTAAACGGGAGCTTTGGGGCTGACAGATCTGTTCAGAAACTGGCCTCTCCGAGCCCTGGGGCTGAGTCAGGTAATGTGACACCTCTGAGCCTTGATTTCCCCATGTGTACAATGGGAATCCACCACTAGTCCTGCAGGGTTATTTTGAGGGTTTGAAGAAATGCTTGTGGTTCCCCAAGAACACCCTCTGGCACTAGCAAGAGACATGTGTGTGATTTTGTCCTGTCTGGTTCAGAACTACTGGGGACACAGAGCCCCCATTCCGGGTCCCTCTTTGGACCTCCCTCTGCCAGAGGAGGTCTCAGGCCACCTCCTGCCCCTGGAAACTGTCCTGAAAATCACTGGATATGTGAGTGGGATGCCCCCACCAACCAGCAATAATGTGGTGGGAGCCTTCTCTCTTGGCTCACCCCACAGGCTAATCCAACATAGCAAGATGTGTGCTGCTCAGTCGCTTAATTGTGTCCGACTTTTGGCAATCCTTGGATTGAGTCCACCAGGCTCCTCTGTCCATAGGGATTCTCCAGGCAAGAATATTGGAGTGAATTGTCATGCCCTCTTCCAGGGGATCTTCCCAACCCAGGAATCGAACCCAGGTCTCAAACCCGGGTCTCCTGCATTACGAGCAGATTCTTTACTGT
This sequence comes from Neotragus pygmaeus, assembly GCA_006410875.1. NCBI lineage: Eukaryota > Metazoa > Chordata > Mammalia > Artiodactyla > Bovidae > Neotragus > Neotragus pygmaeus. The sequence continues at coordinate 838,501 of SJYV01012445.1, read as the reverse complement.
CTAAGCCACCAGGGAAGCCCTGTAGCAAGATGGAGATACACTGGAAGTGCCAGCATTGGAGGTCAGACCATGGCTGCCTGTGAGGATGGGGGCCTTGACTGTGAGCGAGATGGCGACTCCCCACCGCCCTGCAGAGTTCTGAGTACATGAATGAGGAAATCTGGCTAAAAAGAGGACCACAATGGCTGGTGTGTGGAACAGGGAGGCAACCTCCAGGCAGATGGGCAATGAGATAGTGGGGCCTGGACTGTGAGGAGGTCAGAGCAGAGGCTCATTCTCCCTGATGGGTCTGTTTGGTGTCAAAGAGAAAGAAAAAGTCCAGACCAGCTGAGAAAAGCAGCCCCTGATCCCACCCCAGTTCGTCTCCTACCTGGGAAAGCAGTCAGCCCCTGCCCCAGAGATAAGACACAGGGCATGGTGGGGAATGCTGGGGCAGAAGATGAGCAGCAGCCACCGGTAGGAGCTTCTAGGGGAAAGAGTGTTCCGAGGAAGCAGACAGGTGGTGCCATGTCTAGACAACATCTGACCAGCAGCTCTCTGCGGATAGGTGTGCAGGAAGGCCCGTGCATGGCCTCCATCAGGGCGGTCGTGGGCGTCTGTGCTGCCACAGGAAGCCTATCACCCACTAGCCATCACGTCTCCACGTTCCCCTTGACCTCAAGTGCTTGAGGGACCCGTTCATTCATCTTTGTTTCATCAGTGCCGACATAGAACCTGTAACAGTTCAATCAGTGTTTCCTGAAGAGAACGGAGCTGCATTTTGGTGGCATATTCATCTACGTGAAGAATAACGCTCATCTGGCCACCACACTGAACATTCGGGACAGGCTCGTTCCTTTAGCTGACCTGTGATGGGAGCTAAAACAACAGTTGTTTCTGTAATTCTCAGTGAAATGAATTTTCCTGTGGCTGCTTGTATGAGATCACTTTTTCTAAACAGTCAAAACTGATCTTAAACTGAGCTGAGCATCACAAGATTTTAGTTCTGGTATCCTAAGTGAAAGTTGCTCAGTTGTGTCCACAAACTCAGTTTGTGACCCCATGGACTAAAAACTCCATGGAATTCTCCAGGCCAAAATACTGGAGTGGGTAGCCTTTCCCCGGAGAAGACAATGGCACCCAACTCCAGTACTCTTGCCTGAAAAATCCCATGGACGAAGGAGCCTGGTAGGCTACAGTCCATGGGATCGTGAAGAGTCGGAAACAACTGAGAGACTTCACTTTCACTTTTCACTTTCATGCACTGGAGAAGGAAATGGCAACCCACTCCAGTATTCTTGCCTGGAGAATCCCATGGATGAGGGAGCCTGGTGGGCTGCCGTCTATGGGGTCACACAGAGTCGGACACAACTGAAGCAATTTAGCAGCAACAGCAGCAGCCTTTCCCTTCTCCAGGGAATCTTTTCAACCCAGGAATCGAACTGGGGTATTCTGCCTTGCAGTTGGATTCTTTACCAACTGAGCTATCAGGGAGGCTAAGTTTTTTTTTTTTTACAACTTAGTGCTATTATTTTATTATAACCAAGTCAACAATACAGATAGCTTACTTTAATATAATAGATAACCAGTACTTGGACACATTTTAATTCCCCCACTGTTAAACACAAATATTTTCTATTTGTACTCTGCCCAATAAGCTTTCATTTCACATCTGAAGCAAATCTAATCAAGTGCTTCATACCCTATCTTCAACATATAGTCATGATTACACACATATGTGTTAATGTACAGTATTTGGTTTTCTCTTTCTTATTTCACTCTGTATGACAGTCCCTAGGTCCATTCACGTCTCTGTGCTATGCTTAGTCGCTCAGTCGTGTCCAACTCCTTGTGACCCCATGGATCCCATGCAGCCCTCAAGACTTCTCTGTCCATGGGGATTCTCCAGGCAAGAATACTGGAGTGGTTTCCATGCCCTCTTCCAGGGGATCTTCCCAACCCAGGGACTGAACCCAGGTCTCCCGCATTGCAGGCAGATTCTATACCATCTGAGCCACCAGAGAATCTCTGTCTCTGCAAATGGCAAAATCTCATTCCTTATTATGGCTGAATAATATTCCATGTGTATATATGTGCCACATCTTTTTAATCCATTCCTCTGTTGGTGGACACTTAGTTTGCTTCCATGTTCTGGCTACTGTATATAGTGCTACAATAAACATTGAGGTGCATGTATGTTTTAGAATCATGGTTTTCTCCATGTATATGCCCAGGAGTAGGATTGCTGGGTCATGTGGAATCTAGAAAAATGGTAATTGTTGCTGTTCAGTCGCTCAGTCATGTCTAACTCTTTGCAACCCCATCGACTGCAGCACACCAGGCCCCCCTGTCCTTCACTATCTCCCAAAAATTGCTCAAATCCATGTCCATTGAGTCAGTGATGCCATCCAACCATCTCCTCTGTCATCCCCTTCTCCTCCTGCCTTCAGTCTTTCCCAGCCTCAAGGTCTTTTCTAATGAGTCAACTCTTCGCATTGGGTGTCCGAAAATATTGGTAGAGATGAACCTATGTAAATCTTTTCTGTCAGAGAGCTCAATATTAAGTACTCTACACCAGGCTTTTTGTTCTCTGTTTTCTTCTCCTCTTAGGTGCAGTGAACTCTGTTTCACTAAAACTTTTGTTCTCCTCATCCTCTTCTATAACCACAAGCATACTCAGACATAGATTTATCTTCCTTATGCGTGTCACCTCTGGATCTGAAAGACACTTCACTTCCTGCTGGTTTCAACGTTTCTTTGTTTCTTCTTTTCCTAGTTGCTTTGGTTTGTACTTGACCGGGTGCAGAATCAGAGTCAGAAAAGTCAACTTTGACCTGACAGTGCCTTTTTGACTTCGATGCCTGAACAACAACTGAAAAGGCCTTTGATTTTATTTTCGCTAATGATGCTGCCCTTTTCACATCTCTCTGATTGTTGTGAATTTCTCTCCCTCTTTTCTTCTCCATCTTTAACTTTCAGTTTTAAGGGTGGATTCTTTCTGTCTTTGTGCCACTGCTAATGCTCCAAAGCTATGTTCTTGATATTATTTAAAAAATCATCCTTTATCAATTTGAGAGATTTTCCGGATTGGATTTGTCAGCTGAAGTTACATGTTTCATTCTCTGATAATGGTCATGAACATTCATCATTTCTTCTAATACATATAAGTGATAAGTTTCATTATACAATCATTTGGGTCCTTAAATTCTTCAGTAATTTCAGCTCATTAAATTTTTTCTTCATTCTGTATGACAGGAATTTAAGCATTGCTGTAAAGTGAAGTGCTCTGTTTAGTCGTAGCTTCCTAAAAATATAAGCTGCCTCAAAATGTTGTGCATTTATCAAATCTTGCTGAAATTTTAAAATTTCATCCCAATTCTTCAGGGCAACTCTAATCTTTTGTTTTAGTTGACACAGTTGGGTGTTATATAATCCATATAGCACATACGAAATACCAGTTCTGATCTGGAAGATGTATGGAGGTAAAAAATATCACCAAGCCAAAGCCAAAGCTTCTTTTGCAGACATGCTCTTTTCTAAATTTCTCATTCTACCACAGAAGATGGTTCATAACTTCACACTCCTCCAGAGCTCAGAGAAGTCCTCGAAGTGCACACTATCCATCTCCTGGAAGCAGCTGAGCAGTGGCTCGAAGTCGTCCTTCAAGTCTATAGGAGCCCCATGTCTGCAAAGGAAGCATGCCACGTACAGTCCAGCTGCTTGCGGTAGCAGAGGAAGAAGTTAAGTATTTAGTAATTAATACCTTTTGTATTAATCAGAAGGAAAGTATGGAAAATAAACTATTAAGTAATAATAAAAAGGAAGAGAGATTCTTCCCACTATCATTTTTTTTGTAAGTAGTGAGTTTCCATCAAGACAAGGAGTGAATTATAATCAAAGTGAATTATAATCAAAGTCATTTCCTGTCTAGAGAGTCATCATTGACTTGTTTCATCTCATTTGTGACATTTGTTCCGTCCATCTCAATTCTTCAGAGTCTGCTTTTATTTTATTTTTTTTTCCTTTTTTTTTTTTGCCATGCCACTAAAATCTTTTGGGATCTTAGTTCCCTGACCAGGGATCAAACCTGTGCCCTCAGCAGTGGAAGCACATGTTCCTAACCCCTAGGCCACCAGAGTAGTCTCTACAATCTGTCTTCAAAACAAGAAATCAGTGACCTCTAACAAGGAGGAGTAACCCACCACCCCTGCAAAAGTTAGGGGGTCTCCCATTTTGTCTCACTATTCAGTGTCATCACTATCCTTCAGCCTAACGATATTGAAAAAAGGGGGGAATATGGTAGATTGAATGCATGTTTTATCTCCTCTTCTCCCCAAGTCCCATTCAAATGACTACAGAGTTATATTTTTAAAGGTCTAATTCCCCAAGGATAAAGATCAGCTGGAAACAGTAGCACATGAGACTGAATCCACAAAATGTGGGAAAATGTGGACAGGTGAGTGGCCAGAGGAGGACTGAGGCAGGGGGACTCCAGGAAGAACAACGCAAAGAAGGAAGTGGATACGATCACAGCCTGGGAGATTCACTGTGGCGGGGGAGAAAGCCATTGGCCCACACAGCCCCCTCGTCACCCATCCAAACAGCTGCGGGAGAGCTGACCTCGGCTCCACTGACCTTACTGCACTCTGTCACCCGCCTCCCAGCAGTGCCTCCTCTTGGGTCTTGTCATCACTCAGACCTGCTCCACATCCAGAGTCTTCCTGCTGGGGTGCCTCTCCCGAGGCCTGCTGGTAGCTCGCACCCATGGAACCTGCTCTTCCTCTTCATCTGGAGCTCCTGCTCCCAAACCCGTCTGGTCCTCCCATCCCATCATCACCCTCCTCTTGAGGCCATCGCCTGCCACTCCTTTCATTTGGAATAAGACACTGTGGTTAAAGACATGACGAGTNAAGTGGGAATCAGGATATACTTCACAAGTTTGTGCTAAGTCGCTTCAGTCGTGTCCAACTCTTTGCGACCCTATGAACTGTAGCCTACCAGGTTCCTCAGTCTATGGGATTTTCCAGGCAAGTGTACTGGAGTAGCTTGCCATTTTTTCTCCAGGGATTTTCCTGACCCAGGCATCGAACCCAGGTCTCTCGCATTGTAGGCAGATGCTTTACCATCTGAGCCACCAGGGGATTGCTGAGGGTTAAATGAGACAAAGATGAACAAGGCTTCAGCCCAAACAAAGACATTGGATAAATGTCAGGTGTCATCAACTTGCTACCCCCTCTGCCCTACAGCAGGTTCATGCTTCTCCACTGGTCTTCATAGTGTAGGTGGTCTCTCATTGATGGACTCAGGCTCCTCAACCTCAGCAGAAAGCTGAAGACCATGTGGCCTGGCCCCCAGCACCTCCCAGTGGGGACCAGAGGATCATGAATCACCAGGAAGCAGGTGTAAGGTCAAAGGGGAAGGGGGCATGAACTCTACACAATGAAGATGGGAACCAGTCCCTGGATGACCCCACCAGACCCCTGAAAACTAAACTGGATAAAAGGAGACCCCCCAAAATTCATTTTTAATTGGAGTCCCTCTTTCAAGAAGAGAAATGTACCAATGGTCCCACAGTCCAGTGAAGGATGTGCTTGCCGTTTAAGACACGTCCTCCTCAGCACCAACCATAGCAGAGTTGTGGGTCACTCTGTGTATGTTTGTGGGTCACATGTGTATGTTTGGGTTTGGGGGTTTGTTTTGGAGAGAGACAGCTTTTGCTTGTTTACTTTTTGTAGAATAATAAATAACAGTCGGCAAGAAATTCTGCCAGGATATGGCCACAGCGGTCAAGTTCCCAAACAATCTTCAGTGGCCCTTGACAACCAAATGCAGAAAGGACCTTCCCTGGGGAAAGATGAGGAAATACAGCGGACACTGGCAAGCCTCTACATTTTTGCAAAAGTCCAGCGTCAGAGAAGCCTTCTTGCTTGGCCTACATCTGCCGATTGGTCATTCATGATTCAGGTTAAAAACAAAACAGAAGCAAGCATTGTTCTGATCCTTGCCCTGATAACATCCCAAGAAAACTTGAGAGCTGGCAGGAGAGAAGAGCAGATAATGGTCAATGCTGTCACTTGACTTTAAAAAGCACTGATTTTTTCTTTTAAAGGAACATCTTCAGTTTCCAAGACCGTACACGATTTCTCACTGCAGCTCAAAATTTTCCACTGGGCTCCCTCCTGGTGATTTTGGACACACGCAGCAGTAAGTGGCAGCTTGCAGCTAGCAACAGCAAGCGGTAGTTAGAAGCAGGGTCTTAGTCTCCTAGACCAGGAGTCCTAACCACTGGACCACAGGTGCCAGCAGTTAGGGCTAGGGTCCCTAGTCTTGCCTGCCTAGTTAAGAATGAACTCAGTCAACGAGGCAGAAGGTACAGAGTAATGAAAGAAGTTTATTGGAAAGAAAAGTACTTGCCAAAAGACACATGGGTGACTTCAGAGAGAGAGTCGTGCCTTTGGGAAGTTTATATCCTATATAAAGGGTCAGTTTTCTGGGTCCGTGTCTTCCCTTAAGCCAATTACCTTGCTTTGTCCCCACTGTCTCAGGACCCTCCCCTGGGATGCACACGCACACCCTCGCCATGATGGATCTTGAAGTGCAGGCTTCTGGGAGGAGCAAGACTTGTTGTGGCCTGGAATTATCCTCTGACTTTTGACTCAAAAGAGCCTTTCTGGGCATGTCTTCCTTATCAGACAGGGATTTTTTCCTTTCTTTGTCCTTGCCTTGATTACTCCCCTGGAGGTGTTTAACAAGAGACAAAGACTGGCTATTTACCTGTTTTTGTTGGCTGCTACTTCCTCAACTGGAGCCCATCTACCTCTTATCTCAGGGAATGCAAAGAGGAGGCTGGTTGATTGTAAATTTCCAACCTGGAGCCCATCTATCTCCTCCCTCACTGGGAATTGACAGGGCCCAGCGCAGATGCAGCAGGATCCGCTGGCCACTGGGCAGGCCCAGCCACAGAGGCCAGGAAGTCGGCTCTGTCCTGGGACTGCCTGCCACTCCCCCAGAAGAAGGACCTTCCATTCCCACTTTGCCTGTAAACAGTGTTCCTCAGATCAGCATTCAAGGTCTTTTGCAATCACGGTTGATTTTTCTAGACTGAAAAGAATTGTACTTTATTAAGGGCTTTGCTTGGGCTTCCCAAGTTGTGCAGTGGTAGAGAACCCACCTGCTAATGCAGGAGACACAAGAGACATGGGTTTGATCCCTGAGTCAGGAAGATCCTTTGGAGGAGGAAATGGCCAACCCACTGGAGAACCCTCATGAACAGAGAAGCTGGGCGGGTATGATCCATGAGGCCACAGAGACAGACAAGACTGACCAGACACACACACAAACACACACACACACACACACACACACACACACACACACACAGGCTTTGCTCATTTGTGATAAATCATTGAATCCTCCAAATAGCACTTTGAAGATGCTTCTCTCAGCCCAGCAACCTTTCTCAGGAGGGTCATGGGCTGAGGTCAGAGGAGTGGGGGAAGGGCTGCCTGCACTTGCCAGGACCCTGATCGTCACCCTCCCTGTCAGCTTGTCTCCCACCCACCCTCGCTGCTCCAACTGCTGCTTCTCCACGTCTGTGTCACCGTCATCTGCAGCCATGACTCACTACCTGGACCCACACTCCCCTTCTCTTCACCACCTGCCTGTCCTCACCTCTTCCCCAAAGCCTGTCCCAGTCGCCCCATGGCCCTGGATCTAGTCTGTCTGTTTGGAGATGCTGGGGTATTGGTTGGTGGAGCAGACAGTTCAATTCAGACTTGGTTTCCAGGCTCTGGTCATCAATCGTCACTTAAGCCCAGACTCCGGTTGCATCATCTCCCAGAGGCGGCGAATGTCTACATTCCCAGGCGGCCTCACCCCCGCCCCCGACAAACTCTCCGGGTCGTGGCCCAGAGGACGGAGTCCTGACACACATGTGCCTAGGTGAGAACTCAGCTCCTCACCCACCCTCAAGGCCAGTTCCGTGGATGAGAACAAAGCAAGCAGGACAGAGGTGACAGCTGATAGGTCAGGCTGAGGAGCACCCCCACCCCAATCTTAAGAACCTGCTGGAGGATGCACTCCAGCAAAATGAGGGGGTGAAGCAAAGAAGATACGAGACAAGACTCCAGGAAGCAGGAGCCCAATACAGGAGGAGCAGCGGGCAGGCCTGCGGGACCTTCCAGATGGGGGTGGGGAGCAAGGAGCCAATGGAGCAGCGGGGTCAGAACCACGTCCACTCCAGCGGCTACTCCCGAGCATGTGACAGGCGCATGGAAGAGCAGGGAAAACTGAACAATAGACGCACAGAGAACCTGGCGAAAGGAAGTGTGGGCCCTGTGGCTTTGAGGGTGGGTGGTGGCAGGACTGTAAACAGCAAACTCCATCCAGAAGTGATTTTCTCTGTAGTTAACAGAAGAACCAGTTTTGTTGTCTTGTTTTTGTTTTTGTCGAGAGGCCTGTGGGATCTTAGTCCCTTGATTAGGAATGGGAACCCTCGCCTCCCTGCAGTGGAAGCACAGAGCCTTCACCACTGAATTTCCAGGGAAGCCCCTGTGGAACCAGTATTTATTTTACCAAAGTATGAAATGTGGATTTGTTATGAGGAAGGAGGAAGGATGGGCGCTGGGTGGGAGCCGCCCGTGTAAGGAGAAGCCAGCCCTCCAAATACTACAGAAGCAGGCAGAAGACCCAGATCAGGAAACAGCAGAAGAAGCACATTGTTTAGAGACCAGAGCAGGGGTGGGAGTGAGGTGGGGTCGGGGGTCACTGTCAGAAACGAGGGCTTTGCTTGCCGTCGGGGCACAGTGCTGCTGTGAGTAGAGGGGCAGGCAGAAGACTGAGTTATTTCCTTGAAACCCTTTTAGTTCCACTTGAGTCCTTAAACTGTGTACACTTATTATTTGGATAAATTTTTAAAATAGTACTTTAGTCATAATTAAGTTAAACAGTATGAAATACAGTTAAATCCAAATTTAAATAATGGATGTAGATTTACTAGGACACTTTGCAAGGGTCTGGTCCCAAATGAGAAAGACCTGGGAAGCAGGACCTCCCAGGCACACAGTCCTGCCCACCACAGCCCCCGAGGAGCGAGGAGCGGGGTCATAGCTGATGGCTTCTGACTTAATAACAGGTTTGAAACACAAGACCTCTGACAGCTACACCTTTAATCTGTTTTCATGATGGAGAGGAATTTCAATTCAGTTCAGTTAGTCACTCAGTTGTGTCCGACTCGTCGCGACCCCACGGACTGCAGCACACCAGGCCTCCCTGTCCATCACCAACTCCCGGAGTTTACTCAAATTCATGTCCATCTAGTCGGTGATGCCATCCATCTATCTCATCCTCTGTCGTTTCCTTCTCCTCCTGCCTTCAATCTTTTTCCAGCATCAGGATCTTTTCCAATGAGTTGGTTCTTCCTATCAGGTGGCCAAAGTATTGATGTTTCAGCTTCAGCATCAGTCCTTCCAATGAATATTCAGGACTGAATTCCTTTTGGATGGACTGGTTGGATCTCCTTGCAGTCCAAGGGACTCTCAAGCGTCTTCTCCAACACCACAGTTCAAAAACATCAGTTCTTCTGTGCTCTGCTTTCTTTAGAGTCCAACTCTCACATTGATAAATGACTAATGGAAAAACCATAGTTTGACTAGATGGACCTTTGTTGGTAAAGTAATGTCTCTGCTTTTTAATATGCTATCTAGGTTGGTCATAACTTTTCTTCCAAGGAGTAAGTGTCTTTTAATTTCATGGCTGCAGTTACCATCTGCAGTGATTTTTGGAGCTCCCAAAAATAAAGTCTGTCTCCACTGTTTCCCCATCTATTTCCCATGAAGTAATGGGACTGGATGCCATGATCTTAGTTTTCTGGATGTTGAATTTTGAGCCAACATTTAGGAATTTAGGGAAACTTAAGAAGGGATGGTTTCTGACCTGAAACACCCAGGTCAGCTGTCTACACTGCTCAGGCCATTGTCTCCCTCCTCTCTTTTTCCCATCTACAGCCCTAAAACAAGGGATTTGGGGAAACCAGGAAGACTTTGTCCTGAGCTCTTGTCCCTATGAATTTGGGATTGTCCGGTCCTCTATGGCGGCAATTCATATCTTCCTTATTTACACAGCAACATCCTGTCCCCATATGAACAACTGAACGAAATTTAAGACTTTGAGCCCCACCCGAGAGCCCATGGTTACCAGCATCCCCAAAGGCCAGGGCAATTTTTGGTGTCCAGACAATGCCATGATACATTTCCCAGGGGCTGGTGGAATCCTGGGCCGAATGAACCCCAGCGAGCATCGGACATGGTCACAGGCACAGAGCAGAGAGAGAACAAGGATTCGTGTCCCCGAGGGTTTGTGACCCACTGAGGACGCTGTGGACCAACAGAGCTGGCAGCTTGAGAAGGTGCCTGAGGAGAATGGGGTGGGGACTGGGGTGATTTTCTGCTGAAACCATCAGGCAAAAACTTCAGGAAGCAAGCAGGGCTAGTAGACTGGCCGTAGTGCCTGCGGCCACTCATCCCAACTCTTCCTGCCACTGCAGGCTCTCTGTCCCGTCACCCACCATCACCCTGCCGTCCATCTGCTGAACGAGAGGACGTCTGGCTCTAAGTGAGGGTAGTGAAGAAGCAGTTACAGAGCATTCACTTAAAACACTGTTGTTTAACTAAACTGCTGACCCTCCCTCACACCCCTGCCCGGGGTTCCCAGGGACCCATTGTTTTTCATTGTCTAAAACTGCATCATTCCTGGTTGTGGCTCATGACACCAACTTAGAGCAAAATGGACAGGAGCTGCCAGCTACATCTACATGATTGTCAGAAAACTGAGAAACCGTAAGATTTCAGGCAACGGTTACTCACCATTTCAGAATACAAAATAATGAGTTCCATGGGTTTCATCTATCTAGTCACTACTATAACCCTGTGTTCAGGAGACAGGAAGTGTCAGTCATGTCCAACTCTTTGTGACCCCAAGGACTGCAGCCCACCAGGCTCCTCTGTCCATGGGATTCTCCAGGCAAGAACACTGAAGTGGGTTGCCATTCCCTTCTCCAGGGGATCTTCCTGACCCAGGGATCGAACCTGCATCTCCTGCATTGCAGGCTGATTCTTTACTGTCTGAGCTAACAGAGATGACCTGGTAAATCCTTGTTCCTGAGTTAATGAATGAACGGTCAGCACACTTATAAAAAATTCTCCAAGTCCGTTTCTGGATATTTATTGGAAGAAAACACAACAGTAACTTGAAAAGATCTTCACCCTCACGTTCACTGCAGAATTATTTACAACAGCCAAGATCTGGAAACAACATAAGTGTCCATCAGTGTTTGAATGGATAAAGATGTGCTCCCTACACAATGGGACAGTATTTGTTCAGCCACAAAGAATGAGATTCTGCTGTCTGCAACACGCGGGTGGACCCCAAGGGTATTACGCTCAGTGAAGTAAGTCAGACAAAGACAAACACTGTGTGACCTCACTTCAAACAGCCGACAGGCACAGAGCTCATAGACACAGAACACAGAAGGATGGTGGCTAGAGGGGATTGCAGGGGTCAGGGCTTGGGTGAAAGGGAGTCAAAGGCCGCAAACTTGTAGTTATATAATAAATAAATCATGAGGATGCCACATACAGCATGACAGCTGTAGGTAATAATTCTGTATGCATATGTGAAAGCTGCTAAGAATAGACCCTAAAAGTGCTCCTCACGAGGAAAAAACCAAAATTCTGTAATATGGATGCTGATCAATGTTCATTAGACTAACTGGAGTGATCATTCCACAGAATGTACAAATATCGAATCACTATATTGTATGCCTGTTACCTATATGATGTTAGATGTCAACTATACCTCAATAAAAACAGAACAGAAAAAAAACCCCAAAGCAACAAAAACAAACTCTCCAGGGAAAGAAACAAAGGGCAAAATGTTTAATCCTACAGAAATGTCACTGCTGTGAAAAATGCACAGAACATTTTGAGGCTCCAAGAAAATGTTTTTAAGATCCCTGATCTCGTGAAAGTGAGAGGCTGAGCTCAGCCCCGTGAAAGCACTCTCTTCATGAAAACGAATGTCAAAAGAAAAAGAAGGAAAATCCTGAGAGTCACCCAGGGAGAGGTGACCTGCCCGCTGTGAAAGCGCAGAAAAGGGAACTGAATAAATGGATCAGATTTAAGGGAACGACTCGCTTCTATGGTGGGGGTGACAGTGTTTAATGGGGGGAACAAGGTGAGAGGGAAATGAAAGTAAAACTGAGGAGACTCGTTCAGGGAGAAAAAATTTAAAGATAAAAAGTTTTCATTTCAAAGCTTCCTCTTCCCAGCATCTTTCTGAACAGAGCTTGACCAGAAACCGGAACAGGGCAGCAGAATTTACCCACAGGGAGCTGACGACCGCATCAGGGCCCAGAGGGGACCCCTAGACTGTTGTTCTCATGAAGGAACCTGGGGCCGCAACTGGGAACTTGGACACCTGATCGGGCTGCACTCACATCCATGTCCACTTGGTGTTGGCTCTGAGCCACGTGAGAACGTAATTCCTCACTGGACCGGGTGGTGCCTCTCCAGCTCAGCCACTTCTGCGTGAGCAGCTTGGATGCCGAGACACCTTCAGACATTTTCAAGACCTAGGTCCCTTGCTGGTGAAGCTTCGTCCAGGAGCCGCTTCCGTGGCTGTTGGGCCAGGGTCAGGAGGGAGAGCTCAGGGTCCTCTCTCACTCCTGAAGGAATGTCGGGCTCGTCTCTGTCCTGGTCTCAGATAGGGATCCTCAGGTGTAAATCACACAGGGTGACTGTGTAGACGGGCTCTGTGCCCCATCCACCTGCACCAGCACGGCTCCGGAGACAGAGACCCGCAGTGGGCTGAAGACAGGGCCGTGGCCACTCCAGGCAAGTCCAGCAGAACCAACACCCGGGCCTGAGCATTCAGGGGGCCTGACGGGGCTCAGGATGAACCCCACAAGGAGAGAGCCCCACAGGGGAGGAGGCTGCCTGGGCAGGCTGGCCCTGGCTCAGCTCCTGCTGGACAAGCTGCACAGTGTGCTCAGTCATTTCAGTCATGTCCGATTCTGTGACATCATGGACCGAACCCACAGTGTGCACAGTCATTTCAGTCGTGTCCAATTCTGTGACATCATGGACCATAACCCCACCAGAGGGATTACCGTAGCCCCGTAATCCCTCTGTCCATGGGATTTCCCCATAAAAATACTGGAGTGAGTTGCCATTCCCTTCTCAAGGGGGTCTTCCTGACCCAGAGTTCAAACCCACATCTTTGGTGTCTCCTGCAGTGTAGGCAGATTCTTTACCACTGAGCCACTGGGGAAGCCCAGAACCCACAGAATCACAAGAAATAAAAAACCAGTGGATTTTTAAGCCACCAAGATTTGGCGTGTTTGCTACTCAGGATGTATAACTTGAGCAATCTGACTAATAGAAGTTCTAAAGACGTTTCCCTCCTTGACAAGCTCTATTCCTTCCATAGACCACTCTGAAGAGGAAGTTGTCACTGAGTGACTAAATGCCTCTTGGAGGCTTTTTACACCCTCTCCTTGGAAAGCTGACCCTCGACTCCGCTTCCTAAGATGAGCGGCTGCAGTCAGCGTGAAGCCCACCTCTGATCCCTGTCTCTTCCAGTCACCCCTTGCCCCCCCCATCCTCTGGGTGCTACTCACAAGACCAGCTCTGACCTGCCCTATTAGGGCAACGAGAGCCGTGTGGCACCAGGGTCATGCAAACCCACCAGCTCAGCCACCTCCCCAGCCCTCCCCGGGGACCACACAGTTGGCTTGTTAGAAATAAAATGCAGATTTTTACTCTTTTCAATTTCCCCTTTTAAAATTCAAATATCCACTGACACAGTTGCTCCACATACTACAGAAAAGCAGGGCAAACAGCCCCAGAGATGTGAGCTGGGGCCGTGTCACCCCAGAGAAGCAGGAGGCAGCTATAACATTTACCCCCAAACATTACTACATCCCCTTCACCTGAGTCTGGGTCCACATTGCATCACAGATGACAGAGAAAAACCGGTTGTCACTAGAAGTACTTATTACCAACCTCATAGAAGTTGATTATTTGGGCAGAGTTGTTCGGTCGCTAAGTCGTGTCCGACTCTTTGCAACCCCAAGCACTGAAGGACACCAGGCTCCTCCACCATCTCCTGAGGTTTGGACAGAATTACTCACATGGTAAGTGAAGCCTGATGCTATATTTCCAAGACCTCAAAAGGCCTGAAACTTAGGCAGGAAAGAGCTGGTCTTCCCCAGGAGCTCAGTGGGCAGACAAGAAGAGCAGTCAAGCAGACCTGGTGTCACGACCCGCTACTCGTTCCCCTGCAGCCGTGGGTCTCTCTGAGAATCTAGTTAATGCTACCAAGTCTTCCTGAGAAAGCCACACGTGACCACAAGCTTTGGTTATGGTCACGTGGAGCTTAGGGACCAGAAGCCCATCCTTGTGGCTTTGCTGGCAGAGCATGGGCTCCAGACTAAGAATCTTCCACGTGATGTCTGGGGTCCTGCCCCAAGGCCAGGAGACAGGAGCTCACATCCTGCTCTGCCATTTATGAGCTGTGGTCACACCACTTAACTCTCAACCACAGACTAGGGATCATATTGCATCTCAAGGATTGTAGTGAGACTTAAAATCAATTGAGAAGATTCACCTGCTAGTGCATTATCTGCACACAAACACCTGCGAAAGTGATGCCTGAACAACACATGGGTGACACTTGTCTGCAAGTCCTAAGAAAGTGCTGGCTCAGCTGAAAGACCAGGTTTCCAGGTCACTGTTGGACACAGGCCACCACAAACATGAGCGAGTCAGAGACAAACACTGTACTTGGAGGAATCAGGGTCGGGGACCCCTAGTGGGGTCCAGCCAGTTCTGCCCAGCCAGTTCTGTGGGGATGGTTGTAAAGGACAGAAATGAAGGGTGAGCAGGTGGCTGTCCTTCTGGGCACCTCTCAACTGAGGAAGCTGATGAAACAATGTCACAGATGAGCTGAACCAAGAAGAGAGGTGCCCTGATTTTGTGAAAAACTGGAAGAAAGGCTGAGCTCATACAACCGGAGTCTCCCAGGGGCTCCTGCAAAGGCAACAGACGTCTGGTCTATGTCCACGTTCTCCTGGTCACCTACGTTCCCGGCATCTCATCTCTGCTCCACTTCACAGAAGGGATAATTCCTGCCACCCTCATTTCTTCAGGTGTTTCATTCCAGGCATATGAGGTGGTGGGAAGAACTCAGGTGGGGAATCAGGAAGTCTGGGTTCTGACACATCTCCTGTCTGGGCAAGTGCCTGCTTGTGTGTCTGGCTCAGCCATCCAATAAATGCTTGTGAAATGAAGAAATGAATGACCGTCTCTGAACTTTGAGCTTTCTCCTGTGTAAGGGCAAACATTGACCTCATCTGGGAACTGTTTTGCAGTGAGCTCCCATGTGTGAAGGTGCTGCAGGGTCCATGGGCAAAGACAGCAGGAGGTGCGAGCGCATGGCCCCCCTCCACTGCTGAGGACCCTGAGAAACCACACTGGGGGGTTCCCGGCCAGTGGGCCCCAGGGCTGCCAGCGGAGTTGGCCGTCACACCTGCAGGGGAGACCCAGGCTTTGCCTCAATGTCACCTGTGCCCATGCAGCATGTGAGGCCCGCATGGACCCACCTTTCAACCACACCTGCCTACTTATGTTAGTGGCACCTCTATGGGGCCAAACCACGTCCCCCCGGCTCAGGGTACAAACCACATCAGGGTCACTCCTTATCCCATACTGAACTCTGTGGACCTGGGTGTCAGTTATCACAGGACATGAGATGTTAGTTACATGCAAGAAAATTTGCAGCGACATCCCACCCATAGATGGTAACTCTGCAGAGAACTTTTCTTAATAAAGGAAGAGTCTAAAATTAGTACTTGGGTTAGAGAAGTGGGCACTCACTGAACAAAATTCCCTGAAAACCTGCTGTGGGCAAGGTACTTGACCTGGTAGAGGCTGGTGCTGGGTGCTGGGGCTGGGTGCTGGGTGCTGGGTGCTGGGTACTGAGTGCTAGATACTGGGCACGAGAAGAGACAATGATATTTCTGTCCTCAGGGGTCTTTTCCCCTAAAAACAGGTAAGTAAACTCTCGGCATCCCATATCACCGAATGACCTCAATGCAGAGCAACTGTGTGAACAACACACAGAACAGTCAGAGAGAAATGACTATCACTCCTAGAACCAAGAAAAGCAACTGAGCCCTGAGAGCAGGAGTGAGTTTCCCAGATAAGGAAAGCGAAACCCAGACTGCAGGAACAGCTCCATCCAGAGATGCCAAGTGACCAGCACCAAGTGCAGGGAGGGCCACTCCCCACAGGTGTTCCCACGGCCAGTGGGGTAGGTACAGTGGGAGGTCGGGGGGTAGATGGGTGGAGTGGGGTGGGGCAGGGACATGGTGAGGCCCCCTCAGGGGCAGCTCTGCTGCTGGAAACTCTTCTTGAGGTGCCCGCGTGAGCACCCAGCCCTGGGGCCCACAGCCGCTCACCTCCAGAGGCCCCTTGGCAACTGAAAGTGGTCCCGCCCTCCTCCTCCTCGGCCCCTGACCAGCCCTGGATAGAGGGTCCAGGCCCCAATGTCCTCAGGGCCCTGCCCCCCACATNGCACCCAGCCCTGGGGCCCACAGCCGCTCACCTCCAGAGGCCCCTTGGCAACTGAAAGTGGTCCCGCCCTCCTCCTCCTCGGCCCCTGACCAGCCCTGGATAGAGGGTCCAGGCCCCAATGTCCTCAGGGCCCTGCCCCCCACATGCATGAACCCTCAAACAGGCGAAGTGAACAGAAGAATCAGCCAATAAAAAGGTGACGAGGGCCTGAATGCCGTCAGCAGAAAGGTGAGAACAGAGAAACCAGAGGCAAGATCAACGTGCTGCCCCTAGGGAGAGGAGGGCCCGGGGATGCCCTGAAGCCAGTAAGGGGAGGCTGGACCCCCCGGGACGAAACTGGGGCCTGGGGAGGCTGAGGCCTGGGGAGGCTGGGGCCACCAGGAGGAGGCTGGGGCCTGGGGAGGCTGGGGCCCTGGAAGCGCCAGGCCCCAATGGGACGTCAATGCCAGGACGTGACCAGTCACTGGCTGTGAGACAGTCAGATGCCAGGCCTCCAGATGCTCCTAGGCAACATGCCTGATTCTCCTCAGAGCCCTGCAGAGGTTTTCATCAAAGATGAAACAGCAGCAGTGGGCACAGCCTTGTTCCCGGGCGAGACTGACAGTTGTCTGCCTGGATGGCCTGAGCTGTGAACTGATGGGGGAGCCCCGGGAGTGAAACAGCCGCGGCTCTGGGTCCAAGTGCTGCGTGGGCCCCAACAGCTCAGCTGCTGAAGTGCCCTCAGGTTCTGCAAACAGCCCCAGGGCGTAGATGAGTAACTGTTCGAACCTTCTTTGCAATTCAGACAATAATGCTTTGAGAACCCAGACCTGTGACATCGGTCTGCTCCCTTCCTGTTGTGTTGGTTTGCTGTAAAATTAGAAGCCCCTAAACCTTCTAAGTGGCCACCATACAGATCCTGCAAAGGAGGGATCCCAAATGCAGAGGCCAGGGCACCTCCGACAGACAGGAGGGTGAGAGGAGGCCAAGGGGCCAAAGGGGAGAGGGTTGGGGGCCCCAGCAGGGTTCCCGCCCTTGCTCCACACGTGCTGGGCCCTGTGTAAGGACTGGAACATGGTGCGTCCTCACCTATTTGCTGAGCAAATGGAAAAGAAAATCTCTGTGGGGATCTTGTGATACAGACGTGACTATTAGGAGAACAAGCTGTTTCAACATTTCAATGGTTTGTTGAAATTTTTTGTGAGCAAATGTTATTAGTTAATGAACACTCTTCTGTTAATTAATGCCAGACCTTAAAGAGCCCAGGGCTTTCCTTTATTGNCTGGCGGGAGTGGCCCGTGATGTCAGCCGGGATGCCTGTGGGCCGCAGGTGACAAGACAGTCACTGGACAACAGTAATTAAGTGTCACTGGTGACACATTAGTTAAAAGACGGAGGCACCAGAGGCCTCTTCCCTCTGGAGGGGGAGACGGGCCGGGTGTCACCTGGCACAGGTGTGTGGTTGTGACCTGTTTGGCCGCCCTTCTTGGAGAGTGGACGGAGTGTGAGGTGAGTGTGGACGGAGTGTGAAGTGAGTGTGAGCTGGACACAGCTGTGGACCCCGAGGGGCTGGGGGCCTGCAACCACACCCCTGGCATCACCTCCCCAAGGTGGCGTTTCACTGTGGGTTGAGCGCCTGGTTAAATTCATCCAGGCGCCCTTGCTCTCTTTCTCGGGCAGACTTCATGCCAAAGAAGCCTTTTCTTGCCCCAGCTCTGGCCAGTGTTCTAGAAGAGACTCCTGCCCCAGCCAGGCTCCTTAGAATTGCAGGACGCACAGAGCCTTGTCTGCTGCTCCTCCGGAGACTCTGGGGTGGCTCGGGAGCCCTGCCAGGCAGGGGGGTGGGTTAGGAAGCAAGGAGTCTGCGACATAACTGGTGGGGGGGGTCCCACTTGCCGTCACCGCGTTGACCCAACCCGGAAAATGCTAGTCGGTTCAGCTGCTCCACCGTATGAAAACAAAGTCTGATACCGGAAACAGGGACTTCATTCTCCTTTTCTGACTTTTCTGAATTATAAGAGCTTTAAGAAGGAAAAGAACCAGCAGAGGTTCTGACTGAACAATTTCAACAGGGTGTGAGGAGACTCACCACATACCCCGGCTCCTTCTGAATGTCCCAGGAGCTGTGAATGGTTTGTATACTTTTGTTAAAATGTTAGAATGAAATTGTGGGAAAATAATTTTCAGCCCAGAGTTCCAAGTCTGTGAAGGCATGATGCTGCCGGTGACTCCATTGTCATGTTAAGATTTCTGTTTGACTCACTTGATCCGAGAGAATGAAACTAGGTCCCTGAAGGCTTTTTTGGTTTTTATTCCCAGGATCACTTAACTCCAGCTGGACCTAAATGTTTGGAAGGCACACAGCTTTGCTTGAATGAACAGAGATGGCTAAATGGAAAAAAAAAAATTTTTTTTTTAACTCTTTGAATTCTTAAACGGATTAAGAAGTACATAGAATTCTATGAAGTGTCCACTTTTATATTTACACTCCATAGACTGGATTTTTTTTTTCATTTTTACTGAGTTAATTTTGAAGAAATATGTGAGTCCTAAATCCATTTTATCTTTACCAGTCATTACTTTGAATGGACAGTTGATAAATTTTTGAGTACTAAAATTTAAAAATCAGCTATCACATTATCCCTTGGATGACTTGAGATTTCTAGAGACAAAAGGAAAAGACTCTTTTTGATTAAGGAGAGAGTTTAAGGTTGTTTTTTGTTTGTTTGTTTTTCCCAGGCTGCTGACTTGGGGCTGAGGGAGTATATTTGATTCCTCAAATTCCATCTTCTTTTTCTTAAAGAAGGGAATGGGCTTGAGGTTCAGCGTTGGGCATTCTTATCATTATTGGTTTTTTTGTTATTATTATTTTGATAAGCAAAAGAACCCACACTAAAAATTTTATTTTTATTTTATTGTGTATTTGAAGTACGCAGCATCAGGAAACTGGCAGGGGCTAGACAACCCCCATAACAGTTCTGGGGATGAAGGAAAACTGGCACACCAGCATCGTGCAGTGGACACCCAGGGAGGAACCAAAGAGCTGTGCACAGCTACTCTTTCTCCCTCCTTGGATCACATCCTCATTGCCCTCAGAAGGTGCACTGGGTTCCTGTTCCTGGGGGATGCTGAGTGCTGCTGGAGGCCAGGTGATGGGTGATCGGTGATTGATGGTGCAGGAAAACAACGGCCTGGAAGAGGGACCCTCACCTGGAGTCCTCTCTGGCCAAGGAGCTGTGAGTCCTTGACCAGAGCCCAGGGTGCTGGTTTTGCATTGGCCTGACTGCCTCTCATCAGCACAGGTTTTCCATCATCCAGAGCTGATGTAGATGCAGTGAGGAGTGTCCTGTCCTCAGGTCCATCGGAGACTCGGGGATGAGTCATTGGAGGGAGTCCTGCCCTGGGAAATCTTCGCCTGGAGGCAGGTGCTGAGGGATGCGGTCGTTCCTGGGCCTTTAGTTTAGCTTCTGTCACCAGTGACACTGGAACGGCTTTGTCAGCCAAACTAGTTGTGAATAAATAAGTTTTAAAACAAAAAACTATATTGCTGAGGCAGAATGTTAATCCTAAACTATTTGAATTCTAAGAGGGAAGCAGTCTCTCTTCCTAGTACTGTCTCTTCATAAGTCAAGTCCCTGGTTTCCTATTTTCAGAGCAAAGCACTTGGGCTGCAGCCATGTGTCCAGTGAATACAGACACCACATAGCCCAGTGGTCTTTGCCTCCAGAAGGTTGAGCGTCACCACCTTCCTACAGCCGGAGACTGGGGCCAAGCATACCTACTCTTTCCTTAAAGGAGAGTCAGGAAGGCGCCAGTTGAAAGAAACCAATCTGGGCCACAAGGAAAGAGTTAATATTGTACTTTTTATTGAAAAAGCTCCTCCCGTTGGCTGCAGCCTGCTTGAAGCCTGAAAGGAAAGAGGCACTTTGTTTAATACTAATTGTGATGGTTCCGAAGGAGGCAGTTATTATGGAAAGTAATTTTGCCTTCAGGTCTCCTGCAACCAAAATGTTTCCAACAGACTCACCCTTGGCTCTCCTGCAGGGGTGAGGGGCCTGCCCTCCGTCTAGTGCTCCTAGTACAGAAGCCTCCAGGGTGATAGACACCAGAAAAGGTGCAGACACCCTAGGAAGACACCTCATTTCTTTTTCTTTATTTAAAGGCAAGTTGCTGCTTTTAGTCAAAGTCCCCAGTGTAGTTGAAAGAAATAAAGCTGCCACCACGATAATTGTCCCTATTTTTTAAGGAGATGCTCCAGGGGCAGGAGTGGAGGAATCTGCTCTAGAAAGTGGGGTCCTTACTTGAGGGGTGACCTCCTGACCTCTCCTTTGATGTCAGCCTCTCTGAATCCCTTCTGGCCAGTGTGGCCTCTGGCCCTTGGGTTTGGGGGGTGGGTGGGGACTGTGCCTTTCTCAGGCAGCTGTGAAGATAGAACTCAGAGAGGAAAGAGCCTTCTTACCAGTGGAAGAGTTAAAATTCTCTACACTTTGAAGAGTTTGAGAAATTGTGACCGCTTGCTGGTTGGGCATTGAGTCCACCCCACTTTTGTGGGAGAGGTCTTCTGGTTAACCGGAGAACATCTCCAACTTGTAAACAGACAGAAGGGACTTCCCAGGTGAATGGCCACTGTAAAGTATGTCCAGACATCAGACGACCACGTTTCTTCCTTCCACTGGGTGTATCCCAGTGCTTCCAGAGGGCGAGGATGATGGCTAGAAGTATTTATTCTGACAACTTTCACCAGGAGCTGAGTCAATCCTACAGTCCACATCGTCTCCAACAAGGCTTTTAGATCAAAGACTCATTATTGTGGACTTGGAAATCCATCAGCCCATGGGGTCAGCGGTCTGAGCCTGGGTCCAGTCTTCCTGACCAAGTTCCCCATGTCCCCACCCCCTGGGCACTCACACAGACTCCAATCAAAACTTTAAGGACCAGAAACTGCAACTTTCAAGAGTGTGCTTTTAAAGAGGTGTGCTTTTTTGTTTTTCCTCAGGTCTTTTTTTCAAAAAAGCAAAAACCTGGCTTTCTGACTGCAGATCTGCCTTTGGGTCCTGTCCTGGATCCACATAGGAATCAAGCCTTTGGCTGCAAGCACCCCCGGGGCTCCTTCCAGGCTCTGCCCCACCTCCAGGTTGATGACCCGCTGCGTACCAGTCTTTCCGGGAACATGAGTGAAAAGCTGCCCGGGGAAACCGGGCTCCCCTGTCCTCACCAGCCTGACCTCTCCAAACTTCCCGACACCTTGTCATGTGGGTGTCCCTCGTGAGGGACACAAGAACATTGGCCGCAGCAGTTGGTGCACCCTGGACACACAGCCAGCTTCTCATGGTGTGAGAGCCCCCTTGCCCAGGACCCAGCTGGGCCCGGGAATTCAAGGGTAACAGCTGATGTCTGCATTCAGCAGATGCTCAATGAGTGCTGACCGGCCCTTAGGGGCTGTCATTTGGTTGGCCCTGGTGATGCAAGGGAGGGAGGGAGGGCTTTCCCTGCTCTTGGCTCTGACTGTTCTGGACAAAGAAAAAGACAGAAGAGGATGCTTCCAGCACTCTGCACGCCCCTCCCCCCGCCCAGTGAGTGCCCGTCTCACTCCCACCAGACGGCAGAGGAGGGTCCCACACAGGGCAACGTGGATGGAGGCATGGCCTCTTGAGACCTTGAGTCTTCCCAAGAACATGTGCTCTAAAAGTCAAACCAAGGGCAAAAGACGAATTTGTCAGACTGCCAACCAAAATGGGGGCATCCCTTCACAGTATAGGATGTGAGAGAGCTGGCTTCTGAACACACCTGGTATACCTGGGCTCACCTGGACACACCTGGGCACACCTGGGCTCATCTGAGTGCGACTGGGCACCACCTCCACCTCCCCAGTTGCCTCCTAGTATTAGCCAGTATAATGCCAAGGAAGCAGGTGGTGGACAGAGTGGGGGACCCTAAAGAGACTGGGGGGAGTCAGCCAAAAGGGAGGAGCCTGACCCACATTCAAGTACAAGAAAGTCTCCTGGGGGAGGGGGCTGGACAAAAGGCTTTTGGGGGCATCTCCCTGTAAATGGGCATGAGAACCTGGTGAGCATGTTTTTTCTGAGGAGATGGTCTTTCCTGTTAGAAGATTTTCAAAGGATCCATTCTCCTCTGTTCTGAGTAGATGCTGACCAGCTCTCAGGTCTGCTGTTGGTGGTGCAGAGGCATCCACCATGTGAACTGTGCAGGTTCACAGCAGAGGCTCTACCTCAGGATGCTGGATCAGGGCGTTGTCGGGGGGGAACCCCACTGCAGGAGGGGCTGGCCCTCCACTCGTGGCTCCTGCTGTGAACTTGGAGCCCATCAGCATGGAGCCGGCACTACCAGTGATGGGAGAGCAAAGTCAACCTGTTTGTAGAGGCTTGTGGTTCTCTTCTGGAAGAGGCTCTTGGAGTAGAGATGGTACTAGGTTTCCTGAGAGCACGTGATTATGGCAAATGATGTTGTTCGAGTCCCTTCTTAGTCTGCTGGATAAAATGTATGATTTTTTTCCCCTCAGATAAGCCATTTAATGCATAAAATCTACTGAGAAACCTCTGTGATCCCTTGACCAGAGTGAAACAAGAATTAAAAGGGAGCTTAGAAACAAATGTGTTTGCCTGAGTTCCTGGGTCTGTGTCAGGCAGCAACCTAACTTATAATTCGACTTCAGCTGAATCAAGATGAAGTCAGAAAGAGAAAAACAAAAATATCCTGTGTTAATGCATGTATGTGGAATCTAGAAAAATAGTACAGATGAACCTATTCCAGGGCGGCAATAGAGACACAGATTTAGAGAACGGATTTGTGGACACAGAGTAGGGAAGAGAGGGAGGGATGAACTTGGAGATTAGAATTGACATCTGTATACTACCATGTGTAAAATAGATATTAATAGCTAGCAGGCAGCTGCTGTATAACACGGAGCGCTCAGCTCTGCTCTGTGATGACTAGACAGGTGGAATGGAGGGTGGGAGAGAAGAGATATACGTATACATATAGCTGATTCACTTTGTTGTACAGCAGAAACTAACACAGCATTGTAAAGCAATTATATATATATATTTTTAAAGATGATCCTAAACCCTTATGAGAACTTGAGAGTGTTCTCAGGGTGGGTATTCCCCTCCATCAGAAAACTGCCTACTCGCAGTCAAGAGGGTGATGGCAAGAGAAAGGCTCCCGTCTGTGACATTAGAGCTGAAAACACGGAGGGACCACCCCACTCACAATGCTGTGTTCTCACCTGAGCAGGGTGAAGCGGCAGCATGGACTGGGGCACTCTGCACACGTTTGTCGGGGGCGTGAACAAGCACTCCACCAGCATCGGAAAGGTGTGGGTCACCGTCCTCTTTGTCTTCCGCGTCATGATCCTGGTGGTGGCCGCCCAAGAGGTCTGGGGGGACGAGCAGGAGGACTTCATGTGCAACACCCTGCAGCCCGGGTGCAGGAACGTGTGCTACGACCACTTCTTCCCCGTCTCGCACATCCGGCTCTGGGCGCTGCAGCTCATCTTCGTGTCCACGCCCGCCCTGCTGGTGGCCATGCACGTGGCCTACTACAGACACGAGGCTGCCCGGCAGTTCAGGCGGGGTGAGACAAAGAATGAGTTCAAGGACCTGGAGGACATCAAGCGGCAGAAGGTCCGGATCGAGGGCTCGCTGTGGTGGACCTACACCAGCAGCATCTTCTTCCGCATCGTCTTCGAGGCTGCCTTCATGTATGTCTTCTACTTCCTGTACAATGGGTACCACCTGCCCTGGGTGCTGAAGTGCGGCATCCAGCCCTGCCCCAACCTGGTGGACTGCTTCATCTCCCGGCCCACCGAGAAGACCGTCTTCACCATCTTCATGATCTCTGCATCCGTCATCTGCATGCTACTCAACGTGGCCGAGCTGTGCTACCTGCTGCTCAAGGTGTGTTTCAGGAGATCCAAGCGAGCGCAGAGGCAGAAAGCACCCACCAACCACGCCCTCAAGGAGAGTAAACAGAACGAGGTGAACGAGCTGATTTCTGAGGGTGGGCAGAATGCCATCACCGGGTTTCCCAGTTAAACAGTGGAAGCACTGCATAGCTGGCTTTCCTAATTCATCGACAACTGAGTTAACTTCCTGTAGATTAACCAGGACGGGACCACACGGTCCGTTCTTGACAACCGGGCCATGGCGTGACTTTACATGTGGGTTTCAATGAACAGTCTGACATGGGGGTATTTCCTGAAAACTTAAGGAAATAACTGATGTCCATAAAGGACATTCATCTAGAAATTGATACTTTTATTAGGAAAAGATATTTTTATAGGATTGAATGTTTTAGTTCTGAATTTATATAAAGTATTTTTATAATGACTGGTCTTCCTTACCTGGAAAAACACACAATGTTAGTTTTCGAATCATCCCATAAGTGTCTAATATTTGAACTTACTCTGTCCTGTCGTAGATATCTGCATTGTCGTGAGCCGTCATGGCTGTTAGGGTGGAAAGTGTTTGCTGTACAATATATTTTCACTGCTTTCTGGGCATGGCCAGAGCTATATGGAAGGGGGAAGCTTTTCAAATGGGTGATTTGCAATCCTTATGAACAGCTGATGCAAGAATGCACTCTCAATAAAGATGAGTCCGTTGCTGAAGCCACCTGGCTCAGGGTTTCTGTTCCGTCTGGGGCGTCACATCCCTGGCGACCTGATCAGTGGGTTGGGGCAGTTGCTGGGGAGGCTGCGGGCTTGAGGCTGGAGTGGCTAGAGTCCATGGACTCCTGCTCTCTCTTCACATCCCTTGAGCAGGGGAGGGTTAGGGTCAATTGTTCCAGGACAAGGAAAGTGTCCTTGGGGTCAGCCCAGTCTTGTCGGAGGCAGGTAGGGAGGTTCCACCCTTCTGATGGGAGAGGGGCCCCTTCGGTCCATGGCAACCATGGTGGTTTGAGGGTTCATGGGTGGACACAGATATTCTTAGTGAGGGCGTTGGGGCACCACCCAGGACCGGTCACTCTGCAGATGTCGCACACCAGGGCCACCCGTGTGAAGGCATGCAGTTGGCACATGGGCTAAGTGTAGAAACACCTAGAGAGCAAGGGATGGTCTCCAGGGTTCCAGACCCACTCCCCAGAAAAACAAAACAGTAAGTCTCATTTCCTTCAGAGTCTGAATTTCAGACATACTGTCTCATCCATAAATATTTCAGTAGCGATCCACGGAAATCAAGATCTAACGTATAAAAATAAAGCCATGGACTTCCCTGGCAGTCCAGTGGTTAGGACTCTGTGCTTCCACTGCAGGGAACTCGGGTTAGATCCTGGATTGGGGAGCTAAGATCCCACAGGCCACATGGCACAGCCAATAAAAGCAAAACTACAATCCTCATGTGCAAAATCCAGCCGGCATCCGTAATCCCCATGACGGTTTTTCTGGATAAACGGCTGTTTGCACAGGTCTCCAGCAAAGCCCACAGACAGGAAGGGGGAGCGTTGGGAGGGGGATGAGACAGCCCTGGTGGCACCCCTACCGCATGGGAGAGGCATTTCCTCGCGGGCTCTCAGCCGGCCCCTGCCTCTTCCATTTTCCATCTCTTCTCTGCTCCTTTACCATCCTCAACACCCCTGCTCCCAGAGCTGTCTCTGGCCACCCATCAGGGTCTGAGGCGGTGGTCATACTCCCTTCCTCTCCCCGCCTCTCACCTCCCAGCGCCTCCCCACTAGCCCGCCAGCCCAGAGGCCTGTGATGCTCTGACACCAGCGCAGTGGCTTCCTTATCCTTGAGGCACTGACCCAACCCCACACTGGCTTCTCCCCTTCTCTGAGGGGAACATTTCCTTCCCTTCCTGCACCCTTCCTTATGAGATGTTATACCCGCTTGACAGATGAGGCCACTGCAGTCAGAGAGGTCAAATAACTTGTCCAAGCTCACCCAGCTAATAAGCAGCAGAGCCAAGATTCAAAGCAGGCTGACAGTGTCTGGGGTCGGTGGCCTCACTGCGGGCTCTCAAAGCTCCTTGCTTGGGGACCATGATGCCACAAGGCCATCATCCCCTTCCACCCAGCTCCAGCAACGACCTGGATGACACTAAAGCAAATCCCAGACAAATGGTTTCATCTGGAGATATTTCTGTATGGATCTTTAAGGAGCATAGACTAAACTTTTAAAACAAAAACACAATGCTACCTTCACACTAAAAAGCCAGTCTGTGCTCATAATCCCCAAATTGTCTTATCGATGCTCTTTTCTTTTTTTAATTAAACTTATTATTTTGAGGTAATTATAAACTCACATGTAGACATAGGGCTTCCCTGGTGGCTCAGTGGTAAAGAATCTGCCTACAATGCAGGAGACCCCAATTCAATCCCTGGGTCGGGAAAATCCCCTGGAGGAGAGCATGGCAACCCACTCCAGTATTCTTGCCTGGAAAATCCCATGGACAGAGGAACCTGGTGGGCTACAGTCCACAGGGTCTCAAAGAGTCAGACACAACCGATGTGGTCCTTTTATGTGTGCTCAGTCATGTCTGACTCTTTGCAATCCTGCTGACTGTAGACTGCCAGGCTCCTCTGTCCATGGGATTTCCCAGGCAAGAATGCTGGAGTGGGTTGTCATTTCCTCCTCCAGGGGATCTTCCCCACCCAGGAATGGAACCTGCATCTCCNTTACTTTCCCCAGAGTCCCTCCCTGATCCCACCACTCCTGGAAAATTGCAACTGTCACACTACCCAGCACCTCTCACCGTTCTTTCTGATTTATCCTTCCTATTAGCAGTCATCACAGTCTAACATAATGTTCATCTTTTGTCTCCCTGCTTAGAAAATAGCCTGATGGTCCACATGTCTCCAGGGATGCCCAAAACCCTGAAAGGAAGGACTCAAAAAATCTTATTTGAATGAAAGGTTCAACATTGCTCTGAGGTTCTATCAATCATTTGAGGTGCGATGAGCATCTATGTAATTTTTTTAAAAGAGTGAAAATGACAGGGCTTTTTCATTATTGTTCTGTCATGTTGTGTTTTCAGCTTAAAGTATGGTATTGCCTGGTGGTTTTTATTTTTGCATTTTGCTTTTTGGGAACTTAGGGTGCTGCTCTTTAAAGGATTATGTAGGAGAAGGCACTATTACAGATTCTGATGGTGGCCAAGAGCCTGAGGAAAATATAAATGTGAAAGGCATTCAAACAAGCTACCTGTGCCCTTGAATCCTGCCGAAAGAGGCTGCACCTCAGACAGGACCTGCTTCTTAGACTCAATCATCGCCTTGCTGCTGCTGCTCCTGCTAAATCACTTCAGTCGTGTCCAACTCTGTGCGACCCCATGGATGGCAGCCCACCAGGCTACCTCGTCCCTGGGATTCGCCAGGCAAGAACACTGGAGTGGGTTGCTATTTCCTTCTCCAATGCGTGAAAGTGAAGTTGCTCAGTTGTNCTGGGTCGGGAAAATCCCCTGGAGGAGAGCATGGCAACCCACTCCAGTATTCTTGCCTGGAAAATCCCATGGACAGAGGAACCTGGTGGGCTACAGTCCACAGGGTCTCAAAGAGTCAGACACAACCGATGTGGTCCTTTTATGTGTGCTCAGTCATGTCTGACTCTTTGCAATCCTGCTGACTGTAGACTGCCAGGCTCCTCTGTCCATGGGATTTCCCAGGCAAGAATGCTGGAGTGGGTTGTCATTTCCTCCTCCAGGGGATCTTCCCCACCCAGGAATGGAACCTGCATCTCCTGTACTGCAGGCAGATTCTTTACCACTGAACCAGTGGGGAAGCCCGTGGCCCTTTTATACCCACACCCAGTAACCCTCTCTTCCGATCCCACCCACTCCTAGCAACCACTAATCTGCTCACCATTTCTCTGATTTCGTCATTCCAAGAGTTACATGGAAGGAAGCATGCAGCATGCAACGACTGGGACTGGACTTTTTTCCTCAGTGTTATTCTCTGGAGGTTTACATGAGCCGGCCACCAAGAGCTTGTCCCCCTGGCTGGGCTGCATGGTGGATGCACATTTCAGTTTTTAAAAATCGCCAAGATGTTTTCCAGAGTAATTGCATCATTACACGTCCCCATCAGCAACATCTGAGTCACTCGGTCTTTCCTGAGCTTCTTTAGCATTTGGTGTGGTCGCTATGTTTCATTTATATTTCATTTAAGTATAAATGAATAATTTATATTTAAGTATTTCTTTTTTTAACTAACCATTTTTCTAATTGAAGTATAGTTAACAGTTAATTTACAGTGATGTGTTAGTTAGCTTCAGGTGAACAGCAAAGTGATTCAGTTTATATATATAAACTGAATATATATTTTTTCTCAGATTGCTTCACATTATAGGTTATTACAAGACATTGAATATAGTTTCCATGTCATTTTTGTCATTGTGATAGGCATGTTTCATATGTGTGTTTCCTAAATGGCTATTGAACTTGACCACCTTTTGGTGTGTTTATTTGCCATCTCTCTGTCCTCTTCATGTCTTTCGCTCATTCTCTAATTGGGTTGTTTTTCTACTGTTGAGTTTTGAGAGATCTTTATATACTATAAATATGAGTCCTTGGACAGAGATAGTGGTTTGTAAATATTTTTCACTCTGTAACTTTTCTTTTTGTCTTCTTAATAAGGTCTTTTTGCAAAGCAACAGATTTTCATTTTAATGAAGTTCAAAGTTCTTTTCACTTTATGGGTTGTGGCTTTGGTGTCAAGTCTAAGAACTCTTTGCCTAGCCCTAGAGTCCAAAGTTTTTTCCTATGGTTTTGCTAAAAGCCGTCTAGTTTTATGCTCTACATTGAAGTCTGTGGTCATTTTGTGTTAATTTTTATAAAAGGTCTGAGACTTTTTAACAAATGAGGTTCATTTGTAGGCTGCCGGCATCCAGCTGCCCAGCATTACGTGATGAAAGGCGCTCTTCCCCCACCGAGTGGCTTTTGCATTTTGTTAAAAATTGACAGGGCACTTTTGTGTGGGGCTACTTCTCGGTTCTCTGCTCCTCTCACCCATTCTCTCACCAGCACCACAGTCCAGATTCTTGCGCTGTACAAATAAGTAGTGAATGCTAGAGCGATTCCTCCCTCTCTATTCTCCTTTTTCAAACGTTTTCAGCTATTCTATTTCCTTTGTCTTTCCATATAAACTTTATAATAATTTTGTCTATATTTACAAAATAATTTTGCTGCATTTTTTACTGCTGTGTTTTTGATTTAAAAACATTAAACTTGTATATCAATTTGGAGAGAATTGACATCTTTATTTTGTCAAATCTTATCTGTAAACACAGCATGTCTATTTACATCATCTTTGATTTCTTTCATCAGCATCTCATAGTTTTCAGCATATGAATCACAAAAGTTTTATTTTATGTAAAAAGTAAAAAGATTTAAAGTATTTTATTTTATTTTCATGATCATGAATAGCATTATATTTTAATCTCAGTGTTCACATGTTCATTGCCAGTATATAGAAATAAATGTACTTCTTGGTTTATTTGCTGTATCCTGTGATCTTGCTGAATTCATGTATCAGTTCTGGAGCTTTATAGTTTCCCTGGGACTTATGTATAGACAGTCATATCATCTGCAAATAGAGATAGTTTGTGTTTTTGTTTTTATTTTGGCTGCACTGAGTCTTCGCTGCTGGGCGTGGGCCTTCTCTAGTTGAGGAGAGCAGGGGTTACTCTTCATTGTGGTAGGCGGGCTTCTTGCTGCAGAGGCTTCTCTTGTTGCAGAGCACAAGCTCTGGGCACATGGGCTTCAGTAGTTCTGGTGAATAGGCTTTGTTGCCCCAAAGCACATAGGCTCTTCCTGGACCAGGGATTGAACCCACGTCCCCTGCATTGGCAGGTGGATTCTCATCCACTAGGGAAGTCCTCGAGATAGTTTTATCTCTTCCATTATGGTTTGTGTATCTCATATTAATTTTTCTTGCCATGTAGCCCTGGCTAGAACCTCAGGCACTGTGTTGAATAGGAATGGTAAAAGCAGAAATTCTTGCTCCTGATCTCAAGGGGGAAGGAAGGTTCATTCTTTTACCACTAAGTACGATGTTAACTGTAGGGTTTTTGTTGATGCTTGCTATCAAGTTGAGAGAGATCTCCTCTGTTCCTATTTTTCTGAGAGTTAATATCATGAATAGGTGTGGAATTTTGTGGAAAAAACTTTTGCACTGCATGATATGATTGTGTGACTTTTTCTTTAGCCCATTAACATGATGGATTACCTTATCTTCATACAGAAACAACTTTGCATCCTTGAAATGAACCTCTTTGGTCACGGTGTATGATCCTCTTTATATATTCAGTGAACAATTCATTTGTTTGTTAATATTTCATTAAGCCTTTTGACATCAACATTTGTGAGGGATACTGGTCTATAGTTTCCCTTTTTTTTTTTTTTGCTCTCATTGTCTGGTTTGGTGTCGGGGTAACACCAGCAATACAAAACGAACTGGGAATGTTCTCGCCTCTTCTGTCTTCGGGATGAGGTCATGCAGAACAGGTGTGATCCTTCTTTAAACGTTTGGTGGAATTTCCCAGTGAAACTATCTGGGTCTGGACATTTCTTGAGAGTTTCTTAATTACACATTCAAAATCCTTAATAGTTACAAAGATCTTCATATAATCTATTTCATATTTGGTGAGTGTTTTTTGAGAGAATAAACCCAGTTCATCTAACTTGCAAGTCTATAAGTATAGAATTGTTTACAGTACTCCCTGTTATCCTTTTCATGTCCTTATGGTCTATAGTGACGTGCCCTCTTGATGCCTGTTACTGGTAATTTGTCTTCTCTCTCTTTCCCTCTTTGTCAGTCTTGCTAGAAGTTCATCAATTCTATTGATATTTCCGGCTCTTTGTTTATTCGATTTGCTCTATTCTTTTTCTGTTTCAGTTTAATTGATTTCTGCTCTTATCTTTACTATTTTCTTTCATTTTCCTTGGGCTTATTTTTCACTTTTCCGTTTATTGAAATGGGAGCATAGATGGTTGAGTCTTTCCTTCTTCACTCCTGTTTGTGTTAATCTCCTCTCAACATACTTGTACTGTATCCCCCCAATTTTGATACAATCAATTTTTAATTTTCATTCAATACACTGTATCAACCCATGGTTTATTTAGAAGAGTGTTTTAGTTTCCAAGTGTTCAGAGATTTTTCTGTTTTCTTTCTTTCCATTTTTTTGATTAATAATTATTGATTTACACTTTGATTCCACTGTGATCAGAGAACACACTCTACCATTTCAATTATTTTAAATATTCTGAGATTTTTCAGTGGCCCTGTATTAAGCCCACCTTTTCCTTCTGATGTTTTGGTGCTTGTGGCCTCCCTAACGCTNACAGGGAGGCCTGGCGTGCTGCGATTCATGGGGTCGCAAAGAGTCAGACACAACTGAGAGACTGAACTGATAGATAACAGATAATAAAATCAAGTCTCTATTTTTGAGCAACACATGTGAATTTTCGTGGCAACAAAAACACACTAAAAAAGACCAGAGCATACTGTGACAAATACCAAGTTGTAGTAGGTGCAGAACACCATGGAGGAAATGAATGCCTTGATTTCCCTAAATGTACTTTTTTTCTTCCTCTGATGGTTTGTTGATGTTATTTCCTACATAACCACAATCCCCACTTCTAATATGTTCTTCTAAATCCTATCCTTCTATTAAATACTTTTTTTTAAATTAAATACTAGTTTCTCCATGAATCCTTCTTGAATTCTTACAACCTGATAGAAACTTTACCATAGCACTTCAGACATTTTATGTGAATTATTTCATATCTTATAGTTTATTGTGATTTTGGCTTACTTCCATCCCAAACCTTAGGGGTCTTCAGATTTTCAATCTACTTTGATAATATTTTAACTCCTAACAGCTCTAACCTTGATACTTCATACCCCAAAGTCAATGTTTTTCTTTGAAAATCCTTGAAATAAATTTTTGGTATGGTTATTCAAGATAAGAAATGGATTTCATTACTTTATCAGCAGATGAGATGAATAAAACTATTGGAGAAACTGAGTACAGCTAGTGGAGAAAAGTCATGCCTAAGCTTCTGGAACAAAGGAAAACAAAAACTATTTGAAGCTGAATTTCTTAGCAGTTGAGGTCAGACAGAATTCATCTACCAGGAAAATGAAAAAACCCTCATTGTTTGCTACTTGCATTGTTAAAACTCTTAATATGACCCATTACATTTATCCTGAGAAAATTGTTAGAATTAACTAAGTAAAAGTGTTTTAGGTACCTTTAGAATTTTTTAGTGAATGTTGCCTGGAGAGTCCCAGGGAGAGGGGAGCCTGGTGGGCTGCCCTCTATGGGGTCGCACAGAGTTGGACATGACTGAAGCGACTTAGCAGCNTTGGCAGGTGGATTCTTTAATATTGATCAACCTGTATATACATGTATATACAACTAAATCACTTTGCCACACAGCAGAAATTATTAATACAATAATACATATATTTTCATATTTCTTCCATTAAAGTTTATATAAGATATTGAATATAGTTCCCTATGCTATACAGTAGGACTTGTTAATTAAAGACTCAGAGTTCAAGTGGGGGGAAAATATATCTTAGTGATACTGCATAGATTTTCAGTTATACAAAAGAGGGGTTTAAAGTTTTATGTGGTTAATTACAGTTTTAGAGGTTGACTAAAATTGGCTATTACTTATTTTTAAAGCAAACTCAAGGAATTCAGTTAAACTATAAATGGCTGTACAGTGGTGTTAGTTACTGTCTTTGATGCCTCTTTTCTTAACAGATTTTCTTCTAAAAATCTATATTATGTTCTACATAAAATCTTTTAAATTAAAAAAATCACTCTTTTAACCGGAAAGGCACGGAGAAGAGCAGTGGTGTGTAGGCGGTTTATACACATGACTGAGTCAACAGATAAGAGCATGTGGCCCTGGGGCTGCTGTGCGCCACGTTTGGCAAAAGAGGTCAAAACTTCTCCCAAAGTACCAGTTCATGTTTTGTCAGAGGGGTCCCAGCCATGGTAAGGGCTGGGGAAAAGAAGGACCACTGGACTCATTGAGCTTCAGAAGCAGCCACCAAAATGCCTTTCCATCATCTTGAAAAGGTAAGAACATCGGAAAGAAGAGATGGGGAGGAAAGCTCTGTCTGTCGAGTCAGGGACAAGATGGACTGAGTGTGTTTTTCAGCCTCATTTGTTCTTCCATTCAGAACTAGATTTACTAGGGGGCGTCCATGCTTATCCAGTGGCTACGACTCTGAGCTCCCGATGCAGCGGGCCCAGGCTGGATCCCTGGTCTGGGCACTAGATCTCACATGCCACAGCTAAGAGTTCGCATGCTGCAACTAAGGATTCCACATGGCATGACTAAGACCAAAAATCCTGTGTGCACAGCTAAGACCCGGGACAGCCAAATTAAAACAAACCAACCAACAGATGAAACACTTAACAAATACTGGTGGAATCTCTATAACCGGCCAGAGAGTCTTCTACCAACCATGGTAAACACAAAACTCACAGAAGACATACTTCCTGCCCAAAGGACTTTCACGTCTGTTGAAAATATGAGAGAGATACAAGAGAAAAAAATGAGCTAAATATACAGGCAGCAGATGGTACAGACAATAAATGCTGTGGGGATTGAGTGGGGGATGGGGAGGGGTGGGGGATCGTCACCACTGAAAGTGTTTAGAAAGAGCTTCAGAGAAGCAGAATGAAAAGGTAAAATGCCAACTTTGAGACTGGTTTGGAACAATGTTCCTGAAAAGTTTATTTGGTAGTCAGGAATTTCTTGGATTTTGGAAATGGGTTTCCTGTAGAAATAATTTCATAAATTGTGGTTAATATCTTGGACCAGTCCACCAAAGTTCACCAAGACCCTGGTCTCATAACAGAGTCTTCTGGTGCCCTGTACCAAGCCCATCTGACACCTGAGCTCTGAGTTCCATGACCCTTGAGACATAGCAGAGAGTAGAATATGATCTAGGCACCAGGGAAGCACAGGCCCCATAATCCACACCTCTGGCAGGGCTTTTGGAGGCTCTCCAGGCTACCATGGGAGATTACAGAAGCTGAGAACAGCAGTAGCCACTCCCACCCTAGGGCATCTGAGAGGTCAAGTTTTGGATGCCAAGGCAATTCATTATTAGTGGGCCACTGAACAAAATGACTGATTGAAACAATGGTGTTGCTTTTTATAAGAAAAGAAAGTAAATGCTTTTTGAGCCAGGGACTATAAGGCACTTTCCACTCCTTAAAAACAAAATGCTCACAATATCCTGCGAGGCAGATAACATTCATCCTATCTTATAGATATGGACACTACGGCTCGCAGATAAACAATTGACCCACTGTCATATGGCGCTGGGATTTGGCACTGGACTTGACTCGAAAGCCAGCTCAGGGTCTCTGCCTGCATGCCAGCTGCCTCTTGGAAGTGCCAGCAAGAACCAGTAAAGACAGAACTTTCACTGATCATCAGACACTTGCTTTCTGAAATTATTGATTTAAATTCTTTCGCACCAGTGCCAGGAACAGATTCCAAAAAACTGACTTCCCCTGGGTCAGATCAATGGGGCTTTGTGTCCCTTTCTTCCAGGGGGTCTTTTCTAATGAGATCTTGAAAATTAATCCTGTGACAGGAGTGACTGTTCTGTTGCTGTTTTGGGAGTTGCTTTTGATATCTGCCTTTTAATTTTGCTCTAGCTTAATCAGTTTCCAAAAGAATTGCATAAGGAAAAATCAGAGAATAGTATTAGAGGTACATAAAGAAAGAGAAAGGGTAGACTATTTTTACTTTCTCCTACCCTAGATGAAATATATATTTTAGTGACTGATACACACTTGAATAGAGAAGCCAGAATTTCTATTTCTGCTCATTATAGAATCNCACCAGTGCAGTCTTCTTCCCAGGATGCCCCCCACCGCAGGGTCACTGTGGGCTTCGTGCTCCAGGGTCCTTGCTTCTCCGCTAGGGTGTGGGCTCCATGCAGGGCAGAGCCAATCCGGCTCCCTGTGCCCCCAAGACACAGTCCTTCACACCACAAGCACTGGCGCTGGGCACCGAGCACTGAGCATGAGCACCAAGCACCAAGCAATGATCACAAGCACCGAGTACCAAGCTCGAGCACTAGCATCGAGCATGAGCACCGGTGGGGGTGTGTGTGCAATCTGCTGGGGTCTTGCTCACAATGCTCTTGCCCCCCGCCCTCCTGAGGGGGACCGAGGTCCCAGAGATGACCTCCCAGCCGAGGCTGCCTCAGCACCCAGGCCACCTATCTGCGGACACAGCCACCCAAGGCCTTTTCTGTTCACTGTCAGAGGGGACATCGGAGAAGTGACAGAATGCCTTGGAGCCATTCAGATGTCAGAGCACAACGGGAAACTCTCCACTGTGAGGAACTAAAGTAACAGTGAAACCAAAGCCAAGAGTTTTTGTAAAGATGATACTGCAGACCTCAGAGACTCCGTCATTAATCAACCTCAGAAATNGACATCGGAGAAGTGACAGAATGCCTTGGAGCCATTCAGATGTCAGAGCACAACGGGAAACTCTCCACTGTGAGGAACTAAAGTAACAGTGAAACCAAAGCCAAGAGTTTTTGTAAAGATGACACTGCAGACCTCAGAGACTCCGTCATTAATCAACCTCAGAAATGTGAAGCTTGTTAACCTAAATCATTTCTGGGTGTGATTTATTAGACAGACACGAAAATAATGTATTTCTAGCTCTTCTGCTATCATACTTGGATTCGGGGTTAAGGTGGTTTAAAAAAGTTAGCGCTCAGCTGTAAGTGAGGTTTCTTTGTATGCGGTTACCCTTACTCACCTCATTGGCTGGAGACAGTGTTGATGTTCAGAAAGAGGAAGGCCTAAGTCAAGAAGGGAATTGGTTTTCTCTGGATGAACTTCAGCCCCGAAAGGACCTGGAATGGCCTGGATTCTGTTCTGGGGACCGGGGGCAGGGGCGCCCAGCAGTCGTCAGGAGCCAGCGTCTGTGTTCAGTGCTCACACCACAGAGATGATCCTGGCCACATGCCAGGCTCCTCCTCACCAGACGCTGGGGTCTGGGGCTTTATCCCATCGTGCCTTCGCCCCGGATGCCATGTTTCCGATCTAAACAGGAGGCAGACACCGCTCAGGCAGAGTGGACATTGTAGGGTCAGAATCCGAGTTTCTCTGAAGCACGTCTGTCAAGACAGTGCCGAGTTCAGTCACAAAACCACGAGGACAAACTAACGTGGATCACAGACCACGGTTCCCACATCTACTGGGGCAGCCTCTCTGGCCCCACAGCCCGGGAATCTGTATGTTTAACAAGCTCCTGAGCTGGTTTTTATGCAGCCAGCCTGGTTCCACCTTCCCACAGAGCAGTCAGGTCTCAGTGTTATTCATAGCACCCGTCCCAGGGTCACTCCAGGGTCAAGTTCAGTCAGCCTAGGGTGGTCCTGCATTCCCACCTTCCTTGCACAGGGAGCCTCATGCTAGACTCACAGACATGTGGAATTTCAGGCAGGAATGATTTCAAAAACAGTTGCATCCCATACCTCTGAGACCCTGGCACGCTGGAAATGCCATGCTCATGGCAGGATGATAAAACCTGCACCCATCCGAGGGCCTGACTCTTCCCTTTGCAGCCCCATGGACAGAGCATGAGTCTGTCCTCCCAGCAGCTTCAGCAGCCAGTCCCACTTGTGCGGAGTGTCTTGGCTGTCCTGTCTCTGCCCTGGGAGGGCGTCTGGTGTGGTCACTCAGCACACACCCTGCGGGTGCCCGGGCCCTCACTTCTGCACAGATGAAACCGCACTAAAGCTGCTGAGAAGCGCTCTTGGGGACCGCCGTCCTTCTTCATTCCTCAGAACCAGACCTCAACCGCCCTTTCCTGCCAGCTCTTTTGTTTTGTTCTCTGACCGCTATCTGCTTTCTCCTCCCTTTCAAAGGGTTCTCCTTATCTTCCCCAACACAGGCAGGAGGTCAGGAGCCAAGTCCATCACGCGGTGACAGCCCATCGTCCCAGTTTGCCCTGGGTCAGGGGGCTGAGGCTCTGGCAGGTCCAGAGCCAGGGCCTGGTGGCAGGTGAGCCTGGGGCCACAGTTTCAACCACAGTAGATGTCTGAACTACATCCCTCGAGGATGGAGGTAGATGTCTCCCACAGCTGTCTCTTCCCCAAAATTTACTCCTTCCTTTATCAAATCGAATCCCTTTAAACTCAGGGGGACTCTTAATTTCTCTAGCTTCTCCTGCAAGCCAGTTGCTGGGCTGGGCTAGAAATACCCTCTTGGAGTTATGTGATGAAGTAAACCTAAAGCATTGAGCACTGTTCAGGAAATCCAGCCATGTGTCAGTAGCTCACCCGTTCGCACTGGATTATACCCAGGGAGTCCTTTCTTTGTGTCTGTGTGTTCTGTGTGTCAGTCACACAACCTAGTAAGTCATTCAGATCCATTACCTCTGCAACAGTCTACCTTTTCCTTTGGTAAACTATAGGCAGGGACTATGTTGTTCCAAAGCCTGGCAACCTAATAACCTTGTGTGCAATGTCATGGAGCCTGTAAGGAAAGAGAGGTGTTTCCCACCAGACGGTGATTGAGATAATGATGCTCAGATACTCCAGGCTGACCCACAGCATCTCCACCTACCACTTCTCACTGAACAGATGGAGCATCACTAAGGAGAGGGGGTCCAAGCGCCCCCACCACGGATCAAAGGCCACAAAGAAACAACAAAAGGCTGTATATTTATCTCTCCTATTTCCCACAGCACAGTAGTCCAACCCACACTTTTGACATTAAATACGTGATCCACGGAAACAGCTGACCTGTGACTCCTGAGTAAGCTGAACACCAGAGCATTTTACGTGGGTCCTTTTTTTAGACAAATAATTTTAGTAAGTTCGTAAAAGATTCAACCAAGTGGTGCTGCTGCTTCTCCTCTACCCCTGGAACCTATATCCTCAGACCAGAGAGGAGCCCTGGAGAAACAAGTCTAATGGAGGCAGTCCACTCCCAGTCTGAGAGGGCTCTTCAGCATCTGGGAGCCAAGCTCGGAGGAGGCCCAGGAGAGCAGGCGGCCGAGCTCGGGGCCTGGGGGTCTCTCCTTCTGTGACACTACTTTCCCTGAGGCCACAGGGACTCTCTTGTCACCCTGGGAATGACATGACTTATCTACAGCAGCAGGTACATTTTACCCTGGAGCCAGCACCCGCCTGAATATGGAAACACACATGAAACAAATACTGCCTGAAACATGACTTAACTCTTATCAAGAAAACCATGTTCTGATATTTCCTATTCTATTTCATTCCATTGCGAATAAAAGAAAGACATTTGTTTCCCAGTCTGTTGAGCTGTTCACAGCAACGCCAGACTTAAAGAAGGAACTCTTTGGCCCTGGATGCTCCCGGTGTCCCCTGGTCGAGTCCTCCTAGTGCCACCTACTGGGCACTCTGGGTATTACAAGTGCCTTTTTCCCAGCACAGATATTGCAAAAATGAGATGAAATCAAAGAACTCAATACTCAATACACCACTATGTACTTCTTCCCCAAAAGTAGAAAGGCTCTGAAACAGTTCAAGAAGAGGTTTAGGTGGGTGGCTAATGGACAAACCCAGTTCTCAATTCTAATATCAAAGACTCCATGTCCATTTCCCAAAGAGGGCTTTCAACCAGAGAACAGATAGCTGCCTGGTGCAAGACTGACCTGGAACCAGTGGACTTCAGATAGCATCAGATTTAAACCAGAACAGTCCACACGAGCATTGCACAAAAATCTACCAGGGTCCAGCAAACTCAGTTCACACCGGGACTCATTGCCCTGCTGTCCTTTATCAAACCTATGTCTCTCTCTCTCTCTTTTTTTTTTACTAAAGCAATCCATAATAGTGTTAGTTGCTCAATTTTATCCACCTCTTTGAGACCCCATGGACTGTAGCCCAGCAGCCTCCTCTGTCCATGGAATTTCCCAGGCAAGAATACTGCCGTGGGTTGCCATGCCCTTCTCTAGGAGTTCTTCCTGACCCAGGGATCGAACCAGGTGGCCTGCACTGAGCCACCAGGGTGCTGTGTGTGTGCTGTGTGCTAAGTCACTTCAGTCGTGTCTGACTCTTTGCTATGCTATGGACCACAGCCGCCAGGCTCCTCTGGTCATGGGATTTCCCAGTCAAGAATAGTTGCCATGCCCTCCTCCAGGGGATCTTCCTGACCCAGGGATCGAACCTGCATCTCTTAGGTCTCCTGCATTGGCAGATGGGTTCTTTACCACTAGCACCACCAGGAAAGCCAGTGTATATACTAGATCCTATCTTATTCTAAGTTAGGGACCTCTTCAAGATGATATATAACACAATATTGTCCTAACACAACTAAAATGTACAACTCTCTTTTGTTTCTTTATGAGTTGTGCAGAGTTTCCATTTGACCAGCTCACCAGAGCTTACAGAATTTAATTTTTATATTTAATAGAAGTCAGTTCTCCCTACCAGTTTGCCTGGGGAGTTACAGCTTCGTATTCACTTCTGACCAACACAAGCTCTTAATACAAATACATCTGGAAATATCTTTGTATTTTCTCCACAGATTGCAAACAAGAACTACACAATGTATTTGCCAGTAGGAGCATGTACCCATCCAGTAAGGCCAAGGAAATCAACTTGCTTACTACCACTTCCTTGCAACCAACACATCCAACAATTCAAACTTCCCCCAAATAGTTTATGTATGAATATAAGAATAGAATGAGGGGGAATTCCCTCCTGGTCTAGTGGTTGGGACTCTGCGTTCTCACTGCCAAGGGCCTGGGTTTGATCCCTGGTCAGGGAATTAAGATCACACAAGCCATGTGGTGGGGGGTACCCCTCGCCCCCGAAAATAGTATGAGGAAACAGGAAAGGCTCAATCACAGCTCAGAAGTTGGAATTTTTATGACTTTAATTTGAAAGTGAAGAAAAGAATTAAATAGTGATAGTCTTTTTCTGTTCTACTTACTTGGAATGGAACAGTCTGTCTTTTTCCCCCAAATTATTTGACATTAACAATTTTCAGGGTGTACAAGTGAAGGTGTGGGTCCCTAAATATGGTGCAGAGATAAATCTTAGTATGATGCTGTTCTCCTGGGATAATTATCCACAAAACTGTGAAAGGATCAAACCAGGGCCACTCTTGCTTTAAAATGATATTATCATATGTAAGTCATTATTAACTAAATACACAGAGACTCCAGGGCTTCTTAATATCTGCCCATCTGAGGGTTGAATTTTCCCTTTTTGCCAATTATTAATATGATTAATATTTCAACAGCAAAGTCAAGAAAGTGCATGTAGACCAATAGCTAATGGCTTATAACCAATAGCTCAGAAACATCCAGCGACCTCCAAGCTGCCAAGAGTTAAGGCAGGGCGCCCACCTCTCACAAGTCTCTTCTTGTCTGGAGCATTTCTGATACCACCTACATAGGATTTGTGAGTCAGAAATTTCATTGACACATTCTTTATGTACATTCAGAGCATCCTCCCCAAGGGAAGTTCCGGGGGCTGCCCCATCAGGCAGCTGGCAGGCAATCATTCATTTTAATACGTTAAGAAATACATATTTGTCTCACACTGATTTCTTGCCCAATAGCAACTTTTTTGGTTTACTGATAAAAACAACTGTCAAATTAAAATATCAAATAGCTTTTCACATTAGCATTTCCCTTTACAGCCTGACAATTGCACAAAGGTTCAGCTCAATTGTGAACACCTGGGATTTGACTGCTTGCTACAAAGCATGTATGTGAAATCCTTCATCAAGACAGCACTGACACTGTGAAGTGACAGGTGCGCACCAGTTAGTCATTAATAGTTATTCAGGAAGGAAGGGCCTGGCCATCCCTGGAAAGGGCCAATCCTCCATATCAGCTTCATTTGAGCCCTACCCCGGAGACACTAAGCTCTTCCATCAGACTCCAAACCTATCCTTTATCGTGTTCGGCGCCCAGTAGACAAGGCCGGAGAGGGGCACCCATCAGGCTGGGGAGGCCAGAGCTGAGGGCAGGGTGGGGGCAGGCAGCCTTCTCAGGGATTATATTCAAAATGAAGACCTGAATCCAGAGTCACAGGATGAAGGCTTATTTTCAATGTTTACGTATAACACAGTAATGCTTTTAACCAAAAATAATGCAGCAACATGAATGTACTGTTTACAAAATAATTATAGAATTTATAAAGAAAAAAGTTTAACCCCTGGTGTGATCTGCTAAATGCATACCCATCTAAGATCATGTGACAGTGACTTCACGTGTCCAGACCTGAGACCCTGTTCAATCACTTCCTCTTCCCCTTCTCTGCTCTGGGGGACACAGAAATACCTCCAGGGGATTTCCTGCTCCACTGGAATCCAAGTCCAGTTGGGAAGAAAGCAGCCACACACAGAAAATAACAAAAGTCATAACAAACAGAAGGAAATCAAGTGCTAAGTTGTAATTAAGAGTTAAGAGCTGTAGGCATTCCAACTATAAAACGCAAAACGCAGAGTGGCTAGATATACAATTAGCCAACAACACCGCAGCCATTATGCAAATCAGGAGAATAAGTCAGGGAAAACAGGAAAGGGAAGTTGAACAGCAACCTGCAATCTTGCTATGGACACAAAAAGCTAGGAGAAATTTGTCAGTGGGAGAAAGCAAATCAACTTTCAATCTGCAAGCCACCTTTACCAGCTGGCTTTCTACAAAGATGACAGATCCTTCCTTTACTCCACTGTGAGACCCCCCATAGAGTGCTGCCCCTGACACCTGAAGGGTGGCCCCAGGCTGGAGGTGGGCAGCGAGCTCTCCCCCAGCCACCCACCTTTGCCCTGTCATTTCCAACCTGCCGATTCAGCACATCTCTCAGATGGGCCTTCCTGGACTTCCTCTGTTCGTGAACACTCCCTCCCCGGCTAAGACCTTGGGCAGCAAGGTTGGGCAGTGACCGCGGGACAAAGTCAGGTTCCCCAGGCAAGAAAGGCCCAAGCTGGCCCGTGGCGATGGGGTACAAATTTTACAAGGAAAAGTCAATACCTTTACGCCAGTGTTTGCACTCATGGGAAACTCATTTGTTAGGCCAGATCTGCCCTGTCAGGGTGAATCATTTCTGCTCAACTTAAAGACGACTCAAGTAAAGAGGAGGTGGGAGCGAGCACGCCCGCACCTCGGGGAGGCCCTCTTTGCTGGAATCCTGGAGCCAGATCCTACCCCCGACTCCCACCCCTCATGCTGGACACAGGTCCCCAGACGCTGCCCAGTCTTGCGATTTTAATTCTCCATCGCTCTCTCTGTGGACCTCAGAATACCCAACCACAGGGGAACAATGAACCCTGTAATCCGAGATCAGGCTTCCGGGAGAGGAGCCTGCTTCCCAGGATCGTCTCCAGAAACCCCAGCCGCGCTCCCCTTCCCGGCGAGTGTGCAGGGCAGGGGTCTGGGGACTTCATTAGTGGAGGACCCCTGACCCCGAGTTGGGTAACGTCCTCGCGATTTCTCGGCCGTGGGAGGCGGAGAACACGGGCAGGGCCCCGGGCACCC
Organism: Neotragus pygmaeus; assembly: GCA_006410875.1. Classification (NCBI taxonomy): domain Eukaryota; kingdom Metazoa; phylum Chordata; class Mammalia; order Artiodactyla; family Bovidae; genus Neotragus; species Neotragus pygmaeus. Next base: position 795,429 of record SJYV01012445.1, on the reverse strand, counting down.
TCGCTGGGGCGCAGGCCTGGGTGCGCCCGCAGGGTCTCCCCACCACTGCCAGCCGCGGCCCTCGGCGCATAGTTCAGGGATCGAGTCACACAGGGAACTCAAGGAGACGTTTGTTAAGTCTGCCTGTGAGGCTTGGGGGGAGAAACAAACAGGTACTCGGCCAAGCGCAGCGCTGCTCCTTCTCGCCCACCGCGAGCCCACATTCCCAGCAGGGAAGCGGCCCGGGCACCCTCGCGCCCGCAGAGCCTCGGAGGTAACGGCCCTCCGCTCCTGCGCGCTCTCTTCAACTATTTTGCATAATTAAATCCGAGTTTTGAGCACCACAGCTCTCTAGGACCCGTCCAGGCAGAAACCACAGTAACAGCAACGGCACCAAACCTTTCACGTCACACACACACACACCGCCCCCCAGCCCCGCGCCCGAGACGCTGGGAACCGCAGCCTCGCCGCGCTCGGGCCGGGGAAAGCGCCGCGGACCCCCGGCGGCGCGCCCCGCCCCTCGGCGCTGGGGGCGGCCGGACGCCGGGGAGCCGCCCCCTCCCGACTGTCTCAACAGCTCCCGGGAGGAGGCGGGGTGCGGGGCGCGGTTAAAAGGCGCCGCCGGTCCAACAGGTGTCGAAGGCCCGAGCGCCCCGCGCGCCGCGCTCTCTGGACTCAGGTCGTAGCGGCGCCCCCGCCCCCGCGACCCCCGCGACTCCCTCACAGTAGCCGCGCGTCCCGCCCGTGCGCCCCGCTCCCACCGGTAAGGCCGGCGCCCACTCCTGGCTGCCCCGAAAGGNGTCGAAGGCCCGAGCGCCCCGCGCGCCGCGCTCTCTGGACTCAGGTCGTAGCGGCGCCCCCGCCCCCGCGACCCCCGCGACTCCCTCACAGTAGCCGCGCGTCCCGCCCGTGCGCCCCGCTCCCACCGGTAAGGCCGGCGCCCACTCCTGGCTGCCCCGAAAGGGAGGGGGTGGTGGGACTCCTCGGGGAGAGACCCTCGGGATCGCCAGGGGCTGTGGGACCCCTCGGAGAGGGACCCCGGGACCACCAGGGGCTCTGGAACCCCGCGGGGAGGGACCCGGGTCCCCAGGCTGCATCCGGCGCGCACTGAGGCCCCGCGCCCGGGTCAGTGGCCACAGCGGCGCTGGGCGCCGGGCGGGAGGCTATCGCGAACCCGTGGCCGCAGCTCCTCGGGCCGAGTGTGGTGTGCAGCGCGCGGTCCAGAGGGAGCGGGGCCGGGAGCGGACAGGTGCGCGGACTCGCCCGGCGTGTTCGCGGCTCCTCCGGAAAGGCTGGCGCGGCCGCCGGGCTCTTCACCTGGAGCCTCCGGCCGCCGGAGATTTAGCTCAGAAAGAAAACGCGGTCACGGGCGTGAAGCGGAAGCTCAACCTGCAGGAAGCTGATCTTCCGCGGCCGAGCGGGAGCCCAGCGGCTGGCTTGGCCTCTTTCCCTCCCCGAGCTCGAGTTCCGAGCTGGGCTTCCAGGCGCAGTCGTGGGGGCGGCTTTCGGGGCGCCGGTTACACACGGGAAGCCGTGCATCCGGGCTCCCCCGGCTGCCGGGGCCCAGGCCTCATCGTCCTCCCGCATCCTGAGAGCTGATCCCCGCGCCCCCCATCTCTAGATGCGGTGATTGCCGCGTCCCCATCCCCTCTTTGAGTCGGGGGCGGGATCTGTGGAGACAAGGGCCACCACTCAAAAAGTTTGGGTTGAGGAATTAACGGGTGAAGGACTCCTGGTGACCTTTCTACAACCTGCGCCTCACCCAGCAGCGTTCCCCCCCGCCCCCGCCCCCGGGCAGGTGGTGTGGACAGGTCAGGAAGGGCAGGGATCAGCGCTGGGATGAATGCTGAGAATGCTTTTGTCCAGCCTGGTCACCTGGCCAGCCTCCTCTCATGTCACCCTGTCCCATGGGGTCAAACTTTATTAGCTCCTCTGCCTCAGGGATCTTTGGACAGGAAGCTGCCGCCCAACCAAGAGCTTTTACAAAAGGACAAGGATGAAGGGTTTACTTCTCACTGTGTTTTCTGAACATCAGCCACTGGTTAACTGGTTAGAGGAATGTGGGTCCTGGGCTGGCACCCACCCCACCCCGAATCTTTAGCTGGATGCACTGATACAAATCAGACAGGCTGTTTCAGAGTGTCCTGTTGGCCCTTAGTAAGTGAGGTCGAGAAGTAGAGGGTCTGATTTCACAAGAACAGTGGTCACGCTGCCGGCCAGGACGGGCCAGCTCAGAGGAACCCAAGGCCTCCAGGCCATCTCTTTTCAGGGTCAGGGCTGAGCCTTTTCCGGGTGACGTTTCCCTCTTTCAAGCCAAGCTGCCCAAGTGTCTTAGTGCTCGTAGCTCTCCTCTCCTGGCTTTCTTGTGTCTGGGCTGCCTCCTCTGAAGGAGTGGCCATGGATGGTTTCAGCCAGGCCTGGGTGCCCCAAGCGGTGCCCCATAGGCGGTGGGATGATCAGACTGTCCCCCCCACCCTCGCTGCTCAGGAAGTCCAGTGGGAAACAGGACCCGACTTGCTCAAAATAAGAACACTAAGCTTTTAAGCAAGAAGAAGCACTGAGAACCAGTTCGGAAGGTGCAGACACAGATTACTCATCAGATTGTAGAAGGTGGAGCCTTGTTATAAGAGGCTTGATTGAGACAGACGGGTGTGACTGTACGTAAATGAAGACAGTTCATACCCTGCCATGAGAAGGCCACCAGCTCCTGGAGGCAAATGCCCAGGCTCCCCAGGTCCTCTCCAGCAGGCAGCACGTCACCCGGCAGCATCCATATTGACCCTCAATACCATGAGGGTGCCTGCGATGACCAGTCCCTGGGGACTCCCTGAGTTAAGCTTTCATTTATTTTCTTATGATGCACCTCTTTAGAAGCATGTCTAAATTAAAACCACAGCCACAATAAACATGCACCATCTGAACAGTTTTCAAACCTGAGTACTGACTGATTGGTCAGTCCCAGCAGGACAACGAGGACCCCAGCCCGGACACAGAGCGCACACAGAAACCCAGGCACACACTGACTCTTCCTTGAAGAAGGACCATTTCTAACTGGCTCCCTTTTGTACAGGAAAAGGAAGTAAAGCCCATTGGGAAAAGTTAAACATGAATTTTACCCTTGGGGACAGTCATTTCGCCACCTCATCCCATGTCTGGAAAACTGAAATAATTTAAGGAAGGAGGTGCTGTGGGGAGACATGGCCTCTTGGCCTTGAAGGCGAGGTCGGCCCCAGCAGGCACGAGCCCAGGGTACCATCCAGAGCTAGAGGCCAGCAATCATTTGGGAGTGCTGAATGCCACTGGAGGGTCAGGGAGACCCGAACAGGGGGTGTCTGCAGAGGGTTTGGTCAGCACACCCAGGACCCTGGGTCAGTGGGCACATTTGCTGGGGTGCTCCCTCCCCACCCCACGAGTTGATTGTGCTGAAGGCTGGGTGCATTACTGGGGTGAGTACACCCCTGTTTACTAAAGAACAGAGAACAAGTCTACAATCAACTGCCTGCTGCACAGCAAACCCCATGGCAAGCCTGGTTGCTCTTGTTTCCCCTTGTTGAGGGAGGCTGTGTAAGAACTGGCCCTTTGAGATGGCTAATGCTCATGGGCCAGCCCCCCCCCCCCCCCCCC
>SJYV01012445.1:769483-782468 GCA_006410875.1 Neotragus pygmaeus | reverse complement strand
TTCAGTTCAGTTCAGTTACTCAATCGTGTCTGACTTTTTGTGACCCCATGGACTGCAGCACACCAGGCCTCCCTGTCCATCACCAACTCCCAGAGGTCACTCAAAATCATGTCCATCGAGTCAGTGATGCCATCCAGCCATCTCATCCTCAGTCTTCCCCTTCTCCTCCTGCCCCCAGTCCCTCCCAACATCAGTCTTTTCCAATGAGTCAACTCTTCTCATGAGGTGGCCAAAGTACTAGAGTTTCAGCTTTAGCATCATTGCTTCCAAAGAAACCCCAGGGCTCATCTTCAGAATGGACTGGTTGGATCTCCTTGCAGTCCAAGGAACTCTCAAGAGTCTTCTCCAACACCACAGTTCAAAAGCATCAATTCTTCGGTGCTCAACCTTCTTCACAGTCCAACTCTCACATCCATACATGACCACAGGAAAAACCATAGCCTTGACTAGATGGACCTTAGTCGGCAAAGTAATGTCTCTGCTTTTGAATATGCTATCTAGGTTGGTAATAACTTTTCTTCCAAAGAGTAAGAGTCTTTTAATTTCATGGCTGCAATCACCATCAAGTCCTTAGCTTCTCTTAACTCCTGGGTCACTGTCCAGACTACGTGCACTGCTCCACCGGGGCTCAGAGCAGAGGGTGGAGACGTGGTCCCGTCGAAAGGAGAGGAAGAGACCCGAACTGACGGACGTTCAACATTTGGACTTCCATGCTCAGGAAATCCCAGAGGCTGNGGGTCACTGTCCAGACTACGTGCACTGCTCCACCGGGGCTCAGAGCAGAGGGTGGAGACGTGGTCCCGTCGAAAGGAGAGGAAGAGACCCGAACTGACGGACGTTCAACATTTGGACTTCCATGCTCAGGAAATCCCAGAGGCTGACGAGGAAACTCAGCTGACCCCAGGGATGAAGAGGGAACAGTTCTAGACTCATCCAGGCTGGCCCCACATGGCTCTCCTTGCAGAAGGAGAAAAGACTGCTCACCTCCTCATAGCTGGGGACAGTGCCGGAGAGAGCAGGTGAGTGGTGCCCCAAGGACAGAGGCGGCAGTGGGTTGGCCAGGCCTTGGAGCCCTTCAGTCAGAGAGGACAGTGCTGGGGAGGGAATGGCGCTCACTTGCAGATTCTAAGACAAACAGTTCCTTGGTTCGGTTGCATTTGACCATCCCTGAAGCAGACAGCTGTGTCCTACCACTGGCGATATCTCAGCATCATGACCGAGCCTTTATTCTAGTGGAACAAAACAGAGGGATCCCTGCCTCTCAAAACTTCACTTTATGTGGCTTTGCTTTTACCAAAAACCTGCCTTCGTGTCCATTTACCATCGGCTGTGCTTTGGGGTCGATGGAGCTCAGCGTGTGTGCTGGTGAGGTGACTGTTCGGTGGCCATCGCGTTGGACCTCGAGTTTCCAGGACACAGTGACCGGCTCAGCCCGTGGCCACACCCCCAGCCTGGTGGATGCCTTGCCGGGCCCCTGGTAGATGGGTGGCGGGTCCTTCACGGGGAGCAGACAGTCCTCGCCGCTTCCACCAGAGCTCAGAGTCCGTGGGACGATGCTGCCTGCACTATGCACTTGCCGAGTGAACGGCATTCAAGCTGGATGGAGAGCGTCTATCCACGATGGGCCTGTGTTCATTGAGAGAAAGGAAAGGATTAAACATGCCTCATTCTTCTTGAGGGACAAGTGCTGGCAAGAGTGCACATGGCCTGTGTGTTATTTTCCTTGGCCAACAGCCAGCCCAGCCTCTGGAAAGAGAGTGCTGCTTCCTGAAACCTGCACACATGATCTTTCCTGTCGCCTTTGTGGCAACACTCTGCCTCGGGGACATTACATGGGAATCACTTGAAAGTAGTGTCCATTTTTTGTTTTTTTTTTCTTCTCCAGAGGGTTGGCAATATGAAGACAATGACACATCTGTATACTCCCGGCAGCTGGAAGCCACTTACAAACATGTTCCCACACATCAAGTGAAATGAATCTAGAACACGCAGAAAAGTAAGTCTTTCCCCGTGTGTGGGGACACGGGGCTCCTGATCTGGGCGCCTCGGTGTGCATGCTTAGGGTGGGAGTCCGGCCAAGTGCCCAGCATCCCTTCAGCCTCTGCCCTGCTGGCCCCCAGGGGGCCGTGGAGGAACAGAAAGGAGAAAGAGGATGTAATAGGGTGTCCTGTGTCTGCCTGTTCACTCAAACTGACCTGTGACACTTAGTCCCCAGTTGCTTCTTTCAGCAACTTTCTGAGGACTTCACTAATCATAAATGCACTTCTGGTCATTCTAAGGAGCTTTCTCCAAGAACAGGAATCATGACGTGCAGACCAGACTGTCTCAGTGAAAGCTTGTTTTTTTTCCCCTCATCTCTTGGGGACTGATACTCTTGTAAATTACACTATAAATGTCACAGCAATGATGATAAATTGCTGGAAGAGTTTCCAAGTACTACTAATAAGAGCCATTTGGGGGCAGCAGCTGTGTACTGTATTAGACTGTTTCATACACAGGCCACCTGGATTCATCTTCAAAACAATCCCACCGGGATTTCCCTGGTGGCATAGAGAATCCGCCTACCAGTGCAGGAGACACGGGTTCAATCCCTCATCTGAGAAGACTCCACATGCCATGGGACAAGCCTGTGCACCACAACTGCTGAGCCCAAGCTGCGACTAAGATGTAAGGCAGCCACATAAATTAATTAATTAAGGGGGAGAAAATCTGTCCTCTTAAAGAAAACCACAGACTACATAGATGCTGTCTATTTCGTGTCATTTTGGGCAAGTGAACCTTAACGAATGGGGAGCCGATGAGGGTCAGGTCTATGATTTGAGCTTAGACATCCTCTCAGTTATCTGAGGAACATACTTAGCTCTTATCTGATCATCACTGCTGAGGGTAGGGACTCTGTCAGCTGGAGAGGGGGGCTTGGCCCCCACCTCTGCTCATTCCCATCACAGGTGTGGGATGTGGAGGGGGGAGTCATCCACCCCAAGGAGTCAGGGGAGGGAAACAAGAATGACACATTAGGCAAAAGTAAAATTAAAAGCAGAGGGTAACAAAGAAGAAAATGTATCTGGTAGAAGTCAAGAAGGAAACAAGTAGAAAGCAGTTGAAACAGGTGATCAGTGAAAAAAGTCCCGTTAATCAAGAGCCTGGTTGCAGTGGAGCCGAGCCTCAGACGCGGCCGTTCCCCCAAAGCACTCCAGGGCAGAGGCTGCATCAGGAGCTGTTTTAGGGGGCCCAGGGCGGCCAGTGCTCTTCTGGCCCCTCTCACTCTGTGTCCTGGACACTCGGTCTCAGAGGACCCTAGGCTCCGAGCGGATGAGGAAGCCCCCCGCCTCCTGCCCTTACACAAGATGGCTCAGATGTCCTTCCGACAAATGTCCTTCCGACAAATGTCCAGTCAGCTAGGGAACCTAGTAGATTTTATTTAACGCGCTGACACACTGAGCTGGTATCCATCCTTGATGGAATCTGAACTCATTCCTTCCTTGTGGAAAGCTGTCCTTCTCACCTCTCCACAGGTGCAGTCCCAGCACCTTTCACTGCGTCCTTCCTTTCACTGTGTCCTTCCTGCCCCCCCCCAACCTGACCCTGCAGGGCTTCCAGCAGCGGGAACCACCCCCTTCTAGGACTCCAAGCACTTGTGATGGACTGAAGCAAAAGCCATTTTCTTTCCTTGGTGGCTCAGACGGTAAAGAATCTGCCTGCAATGCAGAAGACACAGGAGACACAGGTTCAATCCCTGGGTTAAGAAGATCCCCTGGAGGATGGCATGGCAACCCACTCCAGTATTCTTTTTTTTTTTTTAATTTATTTTTTTATTGAAGGATAATTGCTTTACAGAATTTTGTTGTTTTCGGTCAACCCTCAATATGAATCAGCCATAGGTATACATATATCTGTTCCCTTTTGAACCTCCTCCCTCCCCCATCTCCCTCCCCATCCCACCTCTCTAGGTTGATACAGAGTCCCTGTTTGAGTTTCCTGAGTCGTAACAGCAAATTCCTGTTGCCTATCTATTTTATGGTTCCAAGTTGGAAAAGGAGTATGTCAAGGCTGTATATTGTCACCCTGCTTATTTAACTTATATGCAGAGTACATCATGAGAAATGCTGGACTGGGAGAAACACAAGCTGGAATCAAGATTGCCAGGAGAAATATCAATAACCTCAGATATGCAGATGACACCACCCTCATGGAAGAAAGTGAAGAGGAACTAAAAAACCTCTTGATGAAGGTGAAAAAGGAGAGTGAAAAAGTTGGCTTAAAGCTCAACATTCAGAAAACAAAGATCATGGCATCTGGTCCCATCACTTCATGGCAAATAGATGGGGAAACAGTGGAAACAGTGGCTGACTTTATTATTCTGGGCTTCAAAATCACTGCAGATGGTGATGGCAGCCATGAAATTAAAAGACGCTTACTCTTTGGAAGGAAAGTTATGATCAACCTAGACAGCATATTAAAAAGCAGAGACGTTACTTTGCTGACTAAGGTCCATCTAGTCAAGGTTATGGTTTTTCCAGTGGTCATGTATGGATGTCAGAGTTGGACTATAAAGAAAGCTGAGTGCCGAAGAATTGATGCGTTTGAACTGTGGTGTTGGAGAAGACTCTTGAGGGTCCTTTGGACTACAAGGAGATCCAACCAGTCCATCCTAAAGGAGATCAGTCCTGGGTGTTCATTGAAAGGACTGATGTTGAAGCTGGAACTCCAATATTTTGGCCACCTGATGCGAAGAGCTGGCTCATTTGAAAAGACCCTGATGCTGGGAAAGATTGAGTGCAGGAGGAAAAGGGGATGACAGAGGATGAGATGGTTGGATGGCATCACTGACTCAATGGACATGGGCTTGGGTGAACTCCTGGGGTTGGTGATGGACAGGGAGGCCTGGCGTGCTGCAGTTCATGGGGTCGCAAATAGTCAGACACGACTGAGCGACTGAACTGAACTGAACTTAATGAAAGTTTCCATGTTACTCTTTCATCTCATCCTCTCCTCCCCTCTCCCCATGTCCATAAGTCTATTCTCTATGCCTGTTTCTCCATAGCTGCCCAGTAAATAAATTCTTCAGAACCATTTTTCTCAATTCCATATACGTGCATTAGAATACCATATTTATCTTTCTCATTCTGACTCACTTCACTCTTGTATAATAGGTTCATCCACCTCATCAGAACTGACTCAAATATATTTCTTTTTATGGCTGAGTAATATTCCATTGTGTATATGTACCACAACTTCTTTATCTATTCATCTGTTGATAGGTATCTAGGTTGATGCCATGTTCTGAATAATGCTGCAATGAACAATGAGGTACATGTGTCTTTTTCAACCCTGGTTTCCTCAGGGTATATGCCTAGGAGTGGGATTGCTGGGTCATATGGTGGTTTTATTCCTAGTTTTTAAAGGAATCTCCATACCATCTTCTGTAGTGGCTGTATCAGTTTACATTCCCACCAACAGTGCAAGAGCATTTACTTTTCTCCACACCCTCTCCAGCATTTATTGTTTTTAGACTTTTTGATGATGGCCATTCTGACTGATAGGTGATATCTCATTGTGATTTTGATTTGCATTTCTCTAATAATGAGTGATGTTGAGCATCTTTTCATGTGTGTGTTAGCCATCTGTATGTCTTCTTTGGAGAGATGTCTGTTTAGGTCTTTTTCCCACTCTTTGATTGGGTTGTTTGTTTTCCTGGTATTGAGTTATATGAGCTGCTTGTATATTTTGGNGCCCGGGTGGCCGGGCGCACGCGTCGAGCCGAGCGCACGGAGACGGAACGGGTCGGCGCGGCGGGTAAGCGCGGGCTGCGGGCTACCCCTCGGGGTCCAGGCAAGTTTGGGAGCAGCGGGCCTGTCGGTGCGGCTTGGGCACTCCCTGGGGAACTGTGGAGCTTGGCGCGGCGATGGCTTTTTTGAGGTGTGGGGGGTGGCCGTCGATGGCTTCAGACCTTTCCCTGGGCTGAGCCCCTGAGGGGCGCCGGACGTGTGCTGAGACCCTGTGGGCCCCGGCACTCCCGCGGGGCGCGCGCCGCTCTTTCCCAAGGTCTTGGCTCGCCTGCGCTCCTTTAAGAAACTCTCTCAAAGTTTTTTAAAATACAGACTGGCTCTGAGCGCCTCGGCCTCGTTTCTTGCCGCGTGTGCGAGTGGCGGCGGGTTTCAGCAGAATTTGCGGAGAGTGGGCTGGTCCCGCGTCTGCGCTCTCCGGGCCGCGCTCTGGGGCTGCCGGCGCTGGCACGTGCTCGCTGTCCGGCCGGGTGAGACCCTTCCATCCCGGTGGGCAGACCCCTCAGTCCAGAGCAGCTGCGACACGGACTTCAGCGACCAGGGAAGTCCGCCAGGGTTTGCTTAATCAAGGCTTCGCTCAAATGTGCCATTTAATAATGTTCATATGCAAACAGCAGGGGAGTGGATGGTGCTTTGGTTTTTAATCACCCCAAAATTCAAAATGATGGGTTATAACATGTGCTTCACTTCGCTGGCAGGCCCTCCGTGTGCTGGGAAATGTATTGCAAATCAGACATTAAAAGATTATAGAGTGGAAAACGGACTTATTTCCCGAAGGTCAGTGTATTCAAAGTAAACCTCAGCTAATCTGGCGCCGATTCCACTGGTTCAGCAGTTTGGTTCTTGCCGAGATAAGCATCTGTTGAGGGCAGTGCACGTGTTTTGTAGTGAAAAGTAATTCACAGAAACTTTACAACTGTAACAGATTAGACAATGCTGTTCGTGTCAACCAGCAAATGCTTAACTGGCTTAAAGCTGCCTTATAATAATGGCGTGTAACAATTTCATTATTGGCCAACGAGAAAGAGAATTTTGACATAATTTCTTTGAATGTTCTTACATTTTGTGTTTTCTTAACTAAGGAAACTTTTACCCTTCACATTTGAAACCTTAAAATAATTATAGTCACAGCCATTTTACACAGTCTCACATGAGTCAAGAATTTAAATCTAATTTGCCTCTCACTTGTTACCATTACTTGAACACACATCTAACACAGAATAAATAGGACATACTTGTCTTTAGGATTTTACCTCAGTACAGCACATAAACATATCAGTAAGCACACAGTCTTTGTAATGTACTAAAATATTCCCAGAATATTCTAGACAGTGTGAAGGCCTTTGAGGTTGCCCAGGGTCTGTATGGGAAAAAATTCAGCCAAATTCACTTGCTATCTTAATGTACCCCCTCTTTCTCCCTGTACTGTGTCAGGTCTCCCCACCCTCCAAGGCCATGCCCAGCACTGTGTAATGCGTGTGGTGCTACCTTTTGAACAGTTTGACAAGCCTGCCTCTCCTGCTGGAGGAGAGGGTGGACTGGGTCTGGATTATTTTGGTCACTCCATGTGTAGCACAGTCCCACACACGTAATAAGCGTTTGATAAATATTTACTAACTTAAAGAGGGCAAAAAATCCAATACATGTGGCCCTAAATAGCATACACATGTCTCTAAAAACACTATGTTTGTGCAATTTCAATGTAATTCTTAAAAACAATAAAATGGCCATAGATTTTCATGTTACTTTTCATTCCTTCAATGGTGGAAAATCTATCTCAAGAGATAGATTAGTATTATGCTGCTTGCTTTTGGGGATCTCTGTGTCTTCAAAAGTGTGACACGAATGGTTCATGTAAGGTTTCTACATTCTTATATTTTCTTTAATTGGAAGTTAGTGGCTTGCTTTAAGTTTCCTGTTAACAGACTATTGATAAATGATGCGTAATGTAAAAATCACTTCATTTTTTTTCATTCAGATCACATGATTAGCTCCTGAATGCTCATCTGTTCATGAAACTCCATTTCCTCTTAACTTTAAAATGAATCTTTTATTCTAGAACAGAGAAGAGAGTTCTGCTTTGTACTAATAGAAATAGATTCAAATAAGAAAATTCAGATTCTATTTATACTATAGAAATTATTATATCTGCAGAACATAGAAAACATTTTGACAGATGTAATTTGTGTCTTTAATATAAATGAAACAATAAAATGCCATAATTATAAGGCTGTGAGGTCTTGTTCACTAAGCAAGAGTAAAGATAATACCTGAATTTGCTTTAAAATGACAATTCCAATTTATATGATGAGGTAGCTGGCTGTTGTTAGCAATCAAAAATATTTGACAATTTTAGACATTCTGGACTGGAAGAAAAGAGCAAAGCCTAAAACATACTCTAACCCATGTTTCTACACGTTTCTTTTAAAGTGTGGTAGAAACAGCTCAAAAGGCACCTGTTGTCATCTGGACCATGTGCCTGGTGCTTAATCCCATGAGGTCACATGGACGGGGACCCAGAGCAGAAAGTCAGGAGTTCTTGTGCCAACTTCAGCCCTACATGCTGTACAACCTCCGGGAAATCACAGAACCTCTCTGGGTATCCATTTTCTGATCTGTAAAGTGAGGATGACAGTAGGGCCACTTCTAAGGTCCTTCCAGCTCTAAGATGCTGCGATTCCATGTTCCTTTCATGGATTATGAATAAGATTCCTGAAAGGTGTCACTGGGATTTACATAGGGAAATTACCTTTTAACTGCATTCATGAGGTCACTGTCTGGTGTACTATTGAGACATCCTGACCTTGTGTTTCAGGCATGATGAGCTGCTCAGAGCACAGGAAGCTGTCACACCCTATAGTTTTCTTGATTGTTATTTACTCTTGGCCCAAACCAGCCTTCAGAAGATTGTGCGCTGCCATGAGGGAGACAAGTTTTTATTTTCACTATTCAGTTATTAAAACCTTGAGGGCTAATGTTGAAGTACATTAAAAGTAACACATCACTAAAATGTCTAAATAAAACGTTCGAGTGAGTGACAGTTACTAATGGTGTTCTTAGGTGTTTTGCAGAGTTCATTCTAGAAATGTGCAATGTGGTTTAACAAAGGGTGGGAGGAACTGACAAGGCAGTGGGCAGGAGACTGTTTGAAGGGCTTGGAGAGGGTGCCCAGCATGGCATGAATAGCCTTGGAAGACAGTCATGTTTCTAATTTCACTGCAGACTATCTACATTTTCTGTCAACTGAACTGAAGCACGACCAGCTGGTAACTTTCTAGCTTAATATTAGAATTCTAATTGTGGAACTGTGATGTGATACTCCTATCTGGAGGGAATATTTATTTTATTCAAGTATTTTAAGAAAAAAATACTGTGGCTAAAATCTTAAGTGAACTTTTAATTTTGCCATTCCTGAATATACAAGCTTGAAGACATTTGTTCTTTGACATAGTTGTTTAAATTGCTTTTGACTTAAAATTAGCTCTCACTAAGTTTGTATGTTACAGAAGGTCAAAAACAAAGACTGGTGAGTCCCTCCCTTTGACTAAAAATCAAAATGTCACCTATATTTACCTTCACCAAATAAACATTTAGGAGCATACGATTTTTTGCATATTCATAAGTAATTAAATTCCATGAAAGAGAAGATATGAGAATAATAATAATACATGGATGGCAGGAACTATTATAAATGTTTTCACACATTCTTAATGAATAAATAAGATAATGAAATTAAAATATGAATTTAAAACAGTTTCATGTTTCTGGAGATTTTTTCTTTGACAGTAAAATATACAATCCTAGAAATGCTTTAGAATTACTAATAAAGAAGCTAGAAAGTTAGTGTTTTATAATTCCACTAAATCAGTCAGTTCTGGGTGAGAGTGATATTTCCTGCCAGAGATTCAGATTATTGAAAAGTTAAATTTCCATTTAAAATTAGGAAGGGAAACCGCTGGATATAATAAGAAATAATTTTACACTAAGGTCAAGGAACTCTTAAATTGCATGTGTGTCATTTACAAAGCCATCAGTAAACACTAAAATCTTCATTATCTATTTAAAAGATCCTTAGGAGTTTTTGGTAGATGTATTCTATGTATTGTGAATATAGTATGCATGATAAGACACTGGAAAAAATAACAAACTCTCATTCTTTTTCAAGCATATCAAAATTGATTCTTTATTAAAAGAAACACTTCTAGCAAGACGAATACTTTAACAGCTTCAAACAATATTTGGAACCAAACAAAAGAATCTAACTACAGATATCATGGAATCTTTGCATCATAAAAAAATACCATGAAAAATCTTATGCCAATAAATTTGAAACTTGGATGAAATGGAAAATTCTCTAAAAGATATAAATGATCAGAAATGACTTTAGCAAACCTACTTCTGTTCATAACAGTTAATGAGATTGAATTTGTGATCTAGTCCTCCCAACCACTCAAAATAAACAAAAAGACTTTAGGCCCACGCAAGAGCTTTCATGGGACATTCTTTTTTTTTTTTTTTTTAAGGTAAGAAGTAGATTTATTCAGATTCAGAGAGAAGCACACTCCAGAGACAGAGTATGTGCCATCACAGAGGGCAAATGCAGAGGGCAAGTTCAATGCAATTGAACATTTTTATACAAGCTTTTTACACAGAGAATTTTAAAATAACTTTCTTTTCAAAATCCAATGACAGTACGAAAAACAATAAGATCAATCTCAAGTATGAACAAAAACATAATCTAAAATAAAGTTGTAGTCAGTTTAATTTGATTGTATATTAAAAATAAAGTCATGACCCAAAAGATGCTTCACCATCTAAAAGTCGCCATCAGTTGTGGAAGTGAGAAATAGATTTAAGGTACTAGATCTGAAGATAGAGTGCCTGATAACTATGGATGGAGGTTCGTGACATTGTACAGGAGACAGGGATCAAGACCATCCCCATGGAAAAAAGCAAAATGGCTGTGTTGGGAGGCCTTACCACAGATGCAGAGAAAAAAGTATTCCAGCAAATCCAATATTCATTCATGATTTAGAAAACAAAGCAGACAAAGACTGAAGGAAAATTTCTCCACCTGATACAAGTTGAAACATCACAATGATAAAACTTCAGAAGCATCATTTTCAGACTGAAACCAGGGAAAATGTCACCATTCCACATTGTACCAGAAGTCCAAGCCAATGCAAGAAGACAAGGAAAAAAAAAAAAAAGGATTCAAATTAGAAGAGGAAGAGACACATCTCTCCTTAAAGAGGATAGGATCCTGCATCTTTCACAGAAAATCCAAAGGAATCTCCTGACTGGTCCATCTAGGAGGAGCTTTCTGCCAGGTTGCTGAATACAAGATCGATATACAGAAATAAGATTCCTGCTGCTGCTGCTAAGTCGCTTCAGTCGTGTCTGACTCTGTGCAACCCCATAGATGGCAGTTCACCAGGCTCCTCCATCCCTGGGATTTTCCAGGCAAGAGTACTGGAGTGAGTTGCCATTGCCTTCTCGGAATAAGGTTCCTAGGTACCGATAAGATAACAACTACTCAGAAATTATAATGAAAACAACTATTTAGAATGAAGAATTAGAACAGCTACAAAGTTGTCTCGGAATAAGTCTAACAAAAGGTGTGTAAGACCTGTTGGGACAGCATCCTAACGGCATAAAGATGCCCTTCATCTATGCAGCAGTAGTGCTCAGCAGTGGGAGCACTAGATTGTAAAGAGGTAAATTTGATTCATCTGTGAATTCCATGCAATTCCAATCAAAACTGTGTCTCAGATTTTTGTGGAACTTGACAAGTTCTGCCTAAACTTCATATGGAAGAAATAAAAATAAATTGTTGTGAGAAATATGAAGACTGAAGCTGGAGGACTTGTCCTTTGAGGTGTGAAGTGTGTCTGCAGCCACTGCTGCTGGGTGTCCTGCCTCTTGCTGTGGTCAGTCCCTTTCTTCTGGAGAACAAGTATCCTGTTAGTCAGTGTGAAACTTTGGAGGGTTGGCTTTTTCCTCTTTCATGCTTGTTTTTGTGGTTGATCTTTTCTATGCAGGCTTTTACAGGCCTGGCTTCCATCTTGCTCTTGGGATGCCAAAGCTATATGTTTGGGTCATCTCCAAAGAGCAGAAAAAGAATTAATCTTTTGTTAAGAAACTTATTTTCAGTTCTATTTCCTCTTTAAAGAGTCAGACCAGAATTATAAAAAGGTGTGATAAGTATGATAAAGGTGGTGCTAGAGGTAAAGAACCCGCCTGCCAATGCAGGAGACATAAGAGATGCAAGCTCAGTCCTGGGTTGGGAAGATCCCCTGGAGGAGGGCATGGCAACCCACTCCAGTATTCTTGCCCAGAGAATCTCATGGACAGAAGAGCCCAGCAGGCTATGGTCCATAGGATCACAAACAGTTGGACACGACTGAAGCAACTTAGCATGTGTTGTTGTTCAGTTGCTCAGTCATGTCTGACTCTTTGTGACCCCATGGACTGCAGCACCCCAGGCATCCCTGTCCTTCACCATCTCCCAGAGTTTGCTTAAACTCAAGTCCATTGAGTCGGTGATGCCCATTGAGTCAGCATGCATGCTGGTACGTAATACCATAGTCTAGGTCTCTTGGCATCTAGAAATTACTGTCTTAAGTGTGAGAGCTGCAAATAGGCACGTAAAATATGAAAAAAAAAAAANAGTAGACCTTTATTTTGTCTTATTTCAACTTTTGAAATAAAACACAAAAGTCTGAAAAGATAACACTAAACCTGGGTCAGGATTTCACGTTCTCATGATAAAGCAGCTAAACCTCCTTCAGAGTAAAGCCAAAACCTTAGCGGTGACTCCATTATTAGCTCAAGCTTTAAGTTAGGGTCTACTCTTCACTCCTCTGTATGAAATAAGCTTCCCTATTTTAATTAGAATAAACATCTCATGTAAACATGTCGATGCCCACATGACCTTCAGACTTTCCAGCTATGACACACGTTCTTTTTTCAGTTCTTAGTCTGTTGAGATACACGGCGGGGAAGGTCTCCTTCCTGGGAGAAGAGGAGAAGTCGGGGCCTCCCAGCAGGCAGCCCTTTGCGGTGTGGACCCGATGGAGGAACCAAACACGGCCCCCAGCCCCGGCTCTGCCAGGCGCCGAGCCCCTCAGAGGTCAGGCTGCAGCGGCCCCAAGGCTGAGAAGGGCGGCGAGGCAAGGCTCCGGGGCTGTCTCTTATAC